>JAQFXU010002321.1:0-21590 GCA_034693705.1 Spatulosminthurus flaviceps
TCATCACGATGTGCAGTTACACACCCATCTTTCGAATGCACACGAGGGAATATAAACACCCATGACAGTAATTCCCAATTCCCATCTTCAAAATATTATAAGCAAGAATAGTACATGTAGTAATACTACTTGAAATTGTTGAAATCGACAATGACATCAATTCGTAATTATAATTATTTTACGCAAATTATACACAAGTCAGCAAAAAACTCATTTCTCTTTCGTAACAAGTAATAAGTTCAACTAAAAATATCTTAATATTGACCAACTTGGTTTCCCCATCCTATTATGCATAAGTATAGTTATAAATTAACATATATATGTATGTATATATTAATAAAATTACTGGACTTTTTAACTGACATTTTTATGAAGTTTTTCCATTTTTTTTCTGAACACATTTTTGTCCTTTACACTTTTTAAGATTTTTTTTTTAAACTTTATTTTGCGATTTTTTTGTATGTTT
The DNA here is from genome assembly GCA_034693705.1 of Spatulosminthurus flaviceps. NCBI lineage: Eukaryota > Metazoa > Arthropoda > Collembola > Symphypleona > Sminthuridae > Spatulosminthurus > Spatulosminthurus flaviceps. Next base: position 467 of record JAQFXU010002321.1, read on the forward strand.
TTTATTTCCCTCACTGAAAAATCTTTGTTTCTCAAGTTTTTAAACTTTTTGGTACCCTAAGATGGAGTTTCCTACCTAGATCGTACTTGTATTCGTAACTTGCAAATTTTCAAGTTACTTATGTGTACACTATAACTTAATATATATCCATCCTTCCGTTGTTCTTAACTTATTATTACTGCTTACTACTACTTTAAAATGTACCTATGTTTTTTGAGGTTTTACTGTTTTCGTGTGTGTATGTATGTGTATGCTTTGTTTTTAAGTGCATGAGTAAGTTTAAGTAATTATTTCAAAGGTTTTTTACATAGAGCTCACTGCATAAACCTGCATATTTTAGTTACTGAGTCTTTGTATCTGTACTTACATGTAAACTTAGTTTACAAGATAAGTTAATTTTTTCATAACCTACAGCCTATACAACCCACTGTTTCATAACGTGTTCAGAAACAAAATTACTTACCGCTACTACCTTATAATACTATTATTATAGAAATAATTCAAGGTTGATAATCATTGATAGTAACATTTCCATTAAACATTATTATTATGAATGAATACGCACGTTTTTGATTCTTCATAACTTTTCAGTAAGTTTGGTAATTTGGAAACCTGTGTTTGTCGAATTTAGGATCAATCGTGCCACGTATTTTTGGGGCTCGTTCTCTAAATCTAACAATCGAAATATTTTGACTTGTTTCATAGGTTCTAAATATCTGAATTAACTCTAGATATTCGGAGAGAGTATATATAAGAGTTGATTCTAGTAGCTCCGGGTGACTGAATTAGAATGTCACCCTAAATACAGTGGTAGCAGTAACGACGTTTAGCATTTACGTTTTTACCACCTTATAACTCTAATCGTAATTGTATAAAATACACGACTATTAAAATTTCGTGCCGTTGCTACCATACCTAGGAGTTACTTACGTCACACTTGGGGGTTTTACATCCAAGATTATTTACCTGATTAATTAATTATTGCATATTATTCAATGACAGATTTACTGTGCCGTCGTTCTACGTTTTTATTTAATTAGTTACATATTTATCATCAAAAAAGCAAATAATAGGATAACCAAGTGTCCTTTAAACGGTTAAAAGTTAACTGCTTAAGGTCATTGTTACACTATAACAATATTATACAATAGTTTCAGTACAATATTTCATTGATTATGATTCAGAATTATGGAATCTAGTAATTAATAATAATAATAATAGGTAATAATGAATTGTTTTCATCGTGTACATAATAATTATAACTACTTACCACAGCCGCACACAGACAAACAATCCTTTGATATCAGAAATCAAATTTTGGTACAATTAGCTCACCCTCACGATAGCATATAGGTATAATAAAACGTAAATGCACTAGATACAGTAACTAGTACTAGATTCTGTGGTCACCTGGCCCAAAGGAAGCAAGTCATATACATGCATATTTGCTTTGAAAAATATTAACAAGTTACTGGGGATCAGACTATCAAAACATTACTAAGGAATCTCCACTTTAACATCATTAAATGTAATACGTTCAGTGAAATTGGTTCTATGTAAGTGCGAGCTTTAATACAAACCATACTTGTCGGCTATATGCATGGTTTCCATAAATAGTTTTTTTTAGATCTCTTTGACTTTATTACGAAAGCATAGTAGCTATCTAAAAGCACTTGTTTTAAATACAACTAGTAATAATTATATCAGGTTGGTGTGCTTCTTTACCAAAACATCCTTTCTTGGAGGACATTCAAAAGGCTAATTGAAACCAAAACATTCTGTGTCTCTGCAATAAAAGGGAGAGAGAGAGATTGTAATGAAATAATTACGTTTATACTCTAGGGAGCAGGAATACCAAGAAACATGGACGACTTAATAATGGGACAAAATTATTAACGAATCTTAACTAAACACTGTCTACAATAACAGTATCAATAATAATTATCATAAGACCTTGTTTAAACTATGCACTTATAGGATATAAAATAATAACCATTAGAAATTACACTCTTTGAACGTAAAAATCTAATGAGATTTTGTTTGGCAAATAAAAGTCCACATACTATCATTTATGTTGGTAATTATTAAGAAATCAAATGGATTTGCTCACTTTGGGCTCAGAAACAGTAGTATAAATTGAATGAGCAGGAAATTTACATTTAATAATTATTATGGAAGGCAAGTGTAGAACAAAAAGAGTTCCCATCTACTCCCACCTCCAAAAATGTAATTATTTACTTATCTTAATTACGTTTGCAGTAAGTAATTGCAGACTATCGTAATAACAATGTGATTATAAATACGCTCAACTTACCAAATTATTATAATCAATAATAATAACGATACACTAGAAGATTTTTTGATCAGTCAGAAAAATTGTCCCGGCTTTGTTTCGAGAGGACACTTGAAATCACGAGGGTTTCTTTTTCTCTGCATAACTCGTGGGATGTAAACTGATTCAATATTTACTTTTTTATAACTTTTACATCACATCATTTACAAGGAAATGATGACTCGTTCAACAATAATTACTTTACCCTAATAATAATGACAATAATAATCATTATTACCATCAATGTTAATAATAATTATTATACTTGAATTCACAAACAGTTTCCAACAATTGTTTCTCAATAAATTGAATTGATTTCCTTTGAAGGTGTTCAAAGGAAAAGGAAAAATCGTACCTAAAAGACATGTGAAGAATTTGCTTTGTTTTTTAAGTTACAGCGAAGCGTTCATTTCCTCTTCTGGCATATTTTCTAACTTTAACTACGATTGCTTTTTTGTCGAAAGTGTTTTGGTACGCGTATGAATATGCTTAAGTTTATAATAGTTTCTTTGTTGCACGTGATGCGATGAAGTACTAATAGGGATAAATTCATTGGGACAATTAAGGGACTGCCAAAAAGATAATATCAGTCATTTAGGTATAGTTAATGGTGCTAAATGTAGGAATCCCTGCTTTAGGCCTTCCTCTCCAAACCACACAAAAATGTTTCTGCTTTCCTTAAAATAACTAATTAGTACAGATTTGATGAGATTCCATTTATAAAGGAATTATTAGATGAAACCTGGTTTCCGGGCTACACGGGGTTGGTTAAAACCACGAGTTCCATCAGGACCATAAGGCTGGCGCACAACAATCAGACGGGGTGCAGTTTCATCAATCGACATCTTAGATAGACGATTCAGAAGACGTTCTGGACGCTGACTTTCCCTGTGATACACAACAACCACTGGAATTAGTTCCATCCTTCAATATATTTAGTCAAAGTGGGCTGCCCCTTATCTGTTCAATGTGTCAAGCGCTTCGAATGAAGGGGACATCCCCGATGCATTCGAACCAGGATATGATGGAAAACATTTCTTACCCCAGTTTGACAACGGAACAAGCAGATGATTTTCCATTTCTTGGGTTTTGCAGAATAACAAACTCAACTTCGTCTCCTGGATTGAGGTGGCTGTGATCCCTTACCTCGGACATGTGGAAAAACAACTTCTTCCCGTCTTCTAACTCATGCGAAAGAAATCCGTATTGACCTACAGATGTCACACATAGCTAATCAAACAAACTATTTTGTCTTATAAACACGATGACTGGATGACGGCATGATTGGGTACCTTTCACAGCCTCTACAGTAGCTCGTAGTTTCTTCCGTATAGCTCGTATGTTAACGGGCTTGCCTTCCGCGTCCAACTGGAACTCTACAGTATCTCCAGCGGCTAGAACTTCTTTCTTGTTGAGCATTGAGATAATACCATATGGATAACCGTGTCCGTCTGTTCCTTCAATGAGACCAGTGTATTCCAACTGATCTGGATTAGCTCCACGAACGGGTCGGACGACAATTCCAGTCAAAATTTCAGGGAATATTGCAGCTCGTCCGATCGATCCTTTGGGTAAAGGTTTAACCATATCTGCAGCATGTTTGCCATTAACACTCCCTTTGGTGCTTACAACATATTCAACCTCTTGCCCAACCTCCAGGGTGCTAAAGTCACCAACCAATGAACTGAAAATGGAATTAGCTTGGTTAGGTGCTTGAATTAATCTGACAACAAACTTTATGAATGCTAATACATATTCTGAACTTCAGGAGTGAGGAAGTTAGCAGACCAAAATGATCGTAACTTCCTTCAACCAGAATAAATCATTTTTTACTCCAAATAAATTATACACAAAGAACACTAACTAAATTTACCTGGAATGAAAAAATATTTCTCCATCTTGAGCCATTGTTTCAATGAAACCGAAACCATCTTTTAGAGCAGCTATGTAGCCCTTCATGACAAAGCGGGGAGTTTTGGTTGCACCATTTGTAGTGACACCACCATCCGCTCCATTGCAATGAAGACTGCGAGGGGAATCTGCTTTGGAATGTACTCCGTTGGAGAGTTTATCACTCTCAGAAGAGGTCAAACTAGGATTCACCAGCTCATCGTTTTCGTCAGCTCGGGAATCTCCTTCGTCACTAGAAGTTTCATTGGGGAGTGGAGTATCTGTATCAGAGGAGCTAATTGGACCTTCTGAGTTCACTGAAACTTTGCTATTGATACTGTTGTTCGTAATCGGAATCTGAAGTTCCTCTTCTTCTAAAGCCCGGATGTTTGCCGCTATGATTTCCTTGTTTCGGCGGACTTGGTGTATATCAAAACAAACCTAAAACATTGCCAGAGAAATTTGTATTGACATCATTATTCTAATTATGGGTTTCTCCAGGTAGAAAATGAGATACCTGTAACCACAATACAAAGCGTTACAAAAGGAAGCCAAATAATACCTTAGTTCCAACGCGGATGTTGCGAAGGACTTTACAGTCTTTCCAGTGGAAAATGACTGTCTCTTGCTGCCAGTTGTTGTTATACTGAATAACTCCAGGTTCTCCAGGTACGCCCGTTCCAGCTCCTGCCATCTTTTGCATAACATCACTATTTGACAAACCCTGAATAAGCCTCTCTGTAACATTTTGAGGCAAACCCAACACCGCAAGTGAAGGTAATATTCCCTCCAGGGCCTCCTGGCTCACCCACGGAGTAGATGGCTCACGTACAACCACACCAGCCAATCCCTTACTCAAAGGAATTTCAAACTGAACGACTCCCGGAGGTAGATATTTTATTCGAATGGCTGCTTGCCGACAAGGACTACGCGCATCCTATTGAAGAAATAGTTGCAATGAAATTTGTTTCACATTTGTCTTGGCGTATTTAACAGACGACTGCAATTTGTTTACGATACTTCAATTGATATGAAATATAACAAATGGACTCACAGGTGCAATAGTAAATTCAACATCATCTCCAATTTTTGGCTGACGATTGTATTCCAAGAGTTCGTTGAAGCGAAAATACATTTTTTGATCTCTTTCGGCACAAGTTATGAATCCAGTAAAATCCTACAATAAATAATAAATTTTCAGATCAATCAATGCTTATGACATGCAAAAAACTGAAAACTTTGGAAAATATGAAGTCACGTACTGAGTGAATTTTGGAAATAATCCCTTGTTCCCTACGCTCATCAGATACGCGAAACGACGCAAGGTCAAACTGGATATTCGTAGCCTTCTGCTGTTTATCACGACGGTCAGTCGCAATTTGAAATTCAACCCAGTCACCATGCCGGAGAGTGAAGTTACCTTTTTGATCCTTCTCTATAAAGGCAATTTCTAATTCCTGACGATTAGGGCCGCGGTAGCGAAGTCGCCCTTGCATTGTTTCACCAGGCCCAGCCGACGTTGGGCTTGATTGAGTTTTGTCGATGGGTTTGAGCACCTATTGTCATTACATATTGCACTAATATGGACTTACGATTGAAACTTAACTATGGACACTCCCACATTCAAGAGGGAAGGAAAAGTGGTTATGAACATTACCTGCCCCTTCAGAGTATCCGTCCCAATATCCTCGAAAACAACAGTACCAAATGGTAGCTTCGTAATATTGCATGAAACTTCTTTACCCTATTTAGAAATAATATTTTGTACCACCTGCCACAAGTGAACGACGAATTTATTTTACATGAAAGTCAGGATACGTACGTTTCGGGTCTGAATATTAAATTCAACATTGTCGCCCACAGCAAGCTCCTCGTTAACTCTCGTCTCAGCAAAATTAAATGTAATTTGCTTGGCTACATCCGCTCTTTCGATAGTTCCAATATCCATGAAAACCGCACTAAGAATTCCTCGATAGAATATAGGATGAGTCGGATTTTCCAAACGGATAAACCGGGCCGTCAAATTGCCGGTCCTAGAATATATAATATCGCAGTCAGTCATTTCCATTTTTAATTACCATGCATTTGTTCCGGTCATTAATAACTTACCTCTGGTTAGTGGCGATCTGGAAACTCACTGTATCGCCACTGTGAAATAAAAAGCACAATATTACTGATTATTAATCACTAAATATTACTAATTCGGGTAAAACTAACAAAAAGTAATTACAAAATAAAATAAAAACAAATAGAAAAAGTATTAACCTCGCCAAACTGACGTTGCCTTCAATATCATCCAACGAATATGGTAGAAAGAAGCATTCACCACGATTTTCGTAGCTGATTCTCCCTTCACCTGTACTCTCTGTTGTAGTGGTGACCATACCACTTAATCGTTCTTCTCCCAGAAGTACCTGCTGTAGGAGCAAAATCGTGCAAAGAAAAGATTATTATTAACATGAGTAATAAGGCCGTGTTAAGTTGTTTCTACAAAAACCCAATATCGGATAAATCCTCATCGTTGTATGCTTGACAGTTTTTAACTTATTTACCACTTCGGGCCCAATCTTGGTGACGGCGCTAGCAATGGGCTTCCCAGTACGCCTGTCATACGTCATCTCAAACTCCACGGGGTCACCGAGTCGAAGATGTTCAATTTTTCCCTCGAACTGACTGTAGTGGAAGAACAAGCGCGCATTTCTCTCACACGACTGCAAAAATCCATAGGAGTGAAGCAATTTTTCCACAATGCCAGTTTCCCTTATGCCAGTATTATCCTTTTCGGCCTGAGATTGAGACTGGTAATTGTTGCTAACTTCGCGATCTCGAGTTTCTCGTTCTTGATTTCTTGAGTGGTTATTAAAATGCGAAGTTGATGTCCGATTCATCATTGAATTTCCATAATTGGTTTGGCCATTAGTCGTCATAGATCCACATCCGGATGACGCCTACAACATTCAGCTACCTTTAGCAACGCGCATTAGCACACACGTCCAACTTCCAAACATTAAACATCTTAAGGAATGAAATCAATTACTTATCAATAGAGTTTTAGCTACAAGCTGAAACTAAAATTTCAATACAAGTCATTAGTCAAATCTCTCTAACCTTCCACTCCCGTGGGGAAATTGGGACTACATAAAATTAGCATTTAGCATCCTAAAATGACGTTTAAAATAAGTCACCAGCAATGAGCTTAAAACATAAGCTCCGCACTATTTTCGAAGATAGAAATCCTTCAACTTCATGTTATATTTGCAAAGGAAAGGAACCTGCGTAACGAAATCGCCTTTTATTGTAAGTATATGCAGATTGTTTAGAGAGATAATCAATCCCTCGCAACAACCTGCCCATCTTCAAAGTCCAAGTTGCCTTAGTAGATAGTATCCTCAGTACTAGTTTCATTAACATAGGTCTCGTGCTACATTCGCAAATACACCTAGCTAAAAACTCTACTGTAGCTAAGAAAAGAAACGAAAGGAACAAACCGTTTCTTCAATGCAGAACGTTGAAATTGGGAACATCGGCGTGTTGTTAGATGATGATGATGACGACGAATTGTTGTAATAGGTAGGTGAATGCGGACCACCTCCATAGCCAGATGACGAGTTGGACATATGATGGTTCTGCTGTTGTTGTTGCTGCTGCTGCTGCTGCTGTTGTTGTTGTTGTTGCTGCTGCTGCTGCTGCTGTTGTTGTTGCGACGGCTGGGAATGGTATGAAGACTTGGATTGACCCTGACCAACATGATTATTCGATACCAAAGGAAGATTGCCCCCTGGATCTTTCGGATTAAAAAATCCAAAGGATGATGATGAGAACGTGTCAAAGAAAGGAACACTGGGACTGGTAGGTTCTACAGGAGCCCGATGGTTACTTGTTCCCGAAGATCCTCCACTGTTGAAAGTTGATGAAAATCCTGACCCTGGTGGACATACCAATGACCGCCCCAAGGCTTGATCCAAAAATGCTTTCAAATCAATAACACCGCCAGCAGACGTGTCGGGTTCGGTAATTCGCGTTGACCCAAAGTTCCAATGTGACATTTTATCAGCCTTGCCCTAATTATTTGTAATTTAGTGTACTTCTTCGTATCGTGTAGCTTTATTTTTTTTGTAAAATTGATATTTATATCACAAGTAAGTTGCAAGTAATACGATTCAAGTTCCTGTATCCTACAATAATATTAAGTCAAACAACACAGTCAAGTCACTTAAGTTGACGAAAGCACAGACAACACGTTTTAGTTACTTATAATATATATAATCCGTTACAATTGTTTTTCTTCTTTTCAATATATTTAGAGAGAGTAATTAAAAAGGAAAAAAAATTCTCAAGTCTCAGTCTCACTTGTTTTGATTTCGTTTTTTTGTTCACCGGAGTTATTCCCTCAAAATTTTAAATTATTATTTCTATTATTTTGATTCCCTATGTATTAAAGGTTTTCAAGTTCTTATATCTTCTCGGTTCAATAATTCTGTACTCTGTATTATTTCCCACAGTTTTTTCTTATCTTCTTCTTCTGTATACTATGGTTTTTAGGTTATTTTAGTATTTCATTTAGTAGTGTAGTATAGTGTTGTAGTATAGTAGTAGTAAACTCAGTCATGAACACTCACTTAAGTTTTAAAAAATTATACTTTTCAATATTAGTTATTTTGGTTTTCTTTTATACTTGTGTGTGCATAATAGGAGTCCTTTTTCTCATCAAATTGACTTTTTAATTGCTTATCACAGCTAGTTAACTAGGCAAATGCTTCTTCGCCTTCCAATTTATTTCTTCGTCGCCTCCACCTCCTCTCTCTCTCTCTCCCTAATACAAAAAACTCTCCCGTAAACTGATAATTTTGAATTGTTATTCTTCTTCTTTGTTGTTGTTGTTTTTGTTGTTCAACAATAATAATAATAATTAAATAGTAATAATAATAATAATGATAATAATAATTTACTACTATAATCTTCAACTATGTATTCGTTTCGAATGTATCTTCTCCAAGAAATGGATTTTTATAGTATAGGAGTCTCTCAGGAGTTCAACTTACTAATTAACAGCAAGTGTTTGTTTTTTTTTGCAGAGTAGTTATTAGTAAGTAACAATTTTTTAAACTTTTTCTTCGTGTAAAAGTGTAGTTAGATTATTATTATTCTTATTTTGATGTGTGTGAAGCCTATCGTTTTATTTAGCCGTAGCGTTGCATATACATTGATGATGAGAGAAACAAACAAAAAAACCTTAACAATTTGATAGTAGTGAAACAGCCCGTGTAGATTTACGTAACTGGAGCAAAATTTTCCAAGCTTTTTTTTAACTGTTCAATTAATTGGTTGATAGATGATGATTTTTATACTTGATATTTTGACAGCAGATGAAATTAGGTAAAATTTTTACGTAAATACTCACCACAACATACGAAATTCAGCCATTTTTATGGCTATCATTCTCCACTGTCTCACAATCGTCTCGTCGTATGTACACTTACACTCTCGCACCAAACGTTACGCTTACACCATATCAAAACTTCTTATTCCTTTATATTTTTCACTACACATGCACATCCATACACAAACTTTATCCTATCACTATATACTCTATAATATGCGCTCGCTCCTCTCTCAGTCAGTCCTCGCTCCTGTGCTCTCACATATATATGTATATGTGCTCGTAAACTTATTTCAATGTTCTTCCTCGCACAGTCACAGTCACAGCAGCATCGCAGCTCACAAGAAGAGCAAAAGCACACAGCAACAGAAACCCTCCACCATCATTATAAACTTCCATAATGTATTGCATACATACCTTTACCCGTTACGTACATATGGACTACTCTCCACCTTAAAACCTCTGCGGCACTTCCACGGCTGCGTCAACTTCATGACAATTCTTCACTGACATCCAAATCAAAAATTTCCACTCCTCGGCTATCAACTCCCAACATTAGTTGACATATAGAAGCATGCTAAAATCCTCTCCCCTCTCTTTCTCTGTCTCTCTCTCTCTCTCACTCGCTTCTCTTCTATACCTCTCACAATCAGCATATATACACCCTAGTAACTAAGGAGCCCCATTTAACAAATGTTTCCTTTATTTTGCGTTTGCTGCAGCTCACCATAGCCTATATGTATATAAGGTATATATACAGGCATGGCAAAAGGACTGATAGTTTTATTATGAATATACGTTGGATCTTTCTAGTAGAGGCAACCACCATCAACCCAGGCATTTTAAAAGCTTGAGCTGATGTATATATAGTTGAACAAAGCTCCAAAAGTTAATGGAACTTTCTGGGAGTTTATGAAAAGTAAGTAACAAAGGAATTTTAGCACAACACAAGCCTACATGGATCTATAGCTTGTAAATGATTCCTGATTTGTAAATAAGGAATGGAGAATGGAATAAAACCATACTAAAATGATGCAAGATGAGGCCGGGGAGAAAAATATGCCGCTGACAATCCGACACTCGAATTTTTTTTTCAGCTTTATTATTCAATAATAATAATTATAATCAGAGAGATGTGAACATAAGGGGTTGTGTGAGCATTATATTAGAGCATATTATTGTTTCCTTGACTTCCCCAAAGCATTGGCTCTGAGGTCACAGGACGGACGGTTGTTTTGCTGTTAACATGTGAAGTTTAATAGCTATACTTTAGTTTTATCAACGGGGCTTTAGGCTTGAACTGCTAGGAGGCTAGGAGGATGAATTCGCATTTGTGCTGGAACTCAATAGGATGGGTTGAAGAAGGGCATGGCATGGGATGATGGAAATGGAAGGGAAGGCCATTTAAGTTGTGGGTACTGACAGAGCTTGTAGGTGCATTTCATTGGTGTATACTGTTTTTAACAAGAAATAGATAAATATGAAATGGCAGGTGGAAGGACTACAGTATGTAATTAATTACTTTTCAAAATTTCCAGAGCTTCATATATCTATATACAAAGTACATAGCTACTTTTGTGATGGTGAACAGAACCAGCAGCGGAAGGTTTCACTTCGGCAGCCACTCATCGTGCATTCACAGGTTTCCAAAGGTGGGCCACGACTGCAGGTTTCGCAAGCCTCACTACAACCCTGATATTGGTTGGCGACTGATAGCGGAGTGGCTAAGTACGTGTTTGAGTACTAACCCTGGAGGTCCCATCACGAAATGCAAGTTAAATTATGTATGCTAAAACAATTTTTCTGCAATTTTTTCCAAAAACGAAAACAATTGGAGAAAATATTTGTTTTAAATGTGCAATGCTATTAAAAGAGCAGTACGTGTAGCAGCGAAGGACCAAAATTTGATGAAAACATTGAATCACCCCCATAGTGTGGGGACACCCATATGTGGGCTACAAAAGTTCAGGTGTATGTAGTTTATCTGCGCATCAACTTTAATCTTAGAAGTTCATCAAAGGATTCCAAAGTTACTTAAAAGTCTTGGTTTTTGACGTATTAGCACAGGTTAATACGAGCTTGATTTTTGCATAAACGAACCATTCAAAAGAAGAATATTCTGCATTTTCCGAGTCAGCAAAACAAATATTCGTGAAATACCAAATATTCTGCTTGAGTTGGCATAACAACTGTTTATGAGAATTTTTGAAAGGAAAAGTTGGAGGGTCATAATTTTTATAATAAAGTAAGAACAATTTATATTGTTTTATATATTTCAATTGTGAAGTTTAAAAAAATCAATTTTATTTCTGATAAGCTGTGCTCTAACTTTACAGTTATATGCGTGGGGAATGAAATATGAGATATGCTTCAATTACAGAGTTATTCCTATTTATTTGGAGATAATTACACTCAAAACTTACACCGTTGATTTAGAAGACATAAAAAATCCACTCTATACAAACTTGTGTGTATTAATTACGGCTTACAATCTTGAATGAAAAGTTTACAATATTTAACAAATATGCGAACAGGCTGAATTAGCACAGAAAACATTTCAATTTAATATATATATTAATCCTGATTGATTTCTACTTCCTACTAGGAGGAGAAACACTATGGTTAAAGACAGCGGTATGCATATATCAGACAGCGGTACAAATATATACACAATAGGTACAATACATATTATACATACTTTTATGCAAAAACCTTACAATTTTTGGAAAGCACAGGAGTTTACGAAATTTTAAAACATAATAATATTGCACCATAACATTCATGTTAAAAGCTGCACATAATTTTTATAATAGTACATTCACGAAAACACTAACAAACAAAAAATTAACAGCTAACATTTACAGTATTTTAACAGCAGATAAAAACGGAATTAGTTTTGAAACATTTCAAAAAGTTACAGTTAAAGAAAATGGTTTGTATATATTGTACAAATAAATGCGCAAAAAGTACAATACCTAGATTGCATAATTTTAAGCAAAAACTTCACAATTTGAAAACAGTATAGGACAAACGGAATTACTTTTAAGGCATGTTAATCATCAAATCTTATAATTCGCGTTCATAGAATTAAGAAAAAAATAGATAGTGAAAGCTACATGTATATTTTGTAATAATACAATTTTATGACATGAAAAAATGTATAGTTTACGTTTTAGCAGAATTAATTAAAAAATTTAAAGAGTGTCAAATCATAGAACTCATGCTAGAAGAAGAAATTAACAATAATGAGTAACGATAACAGTATGCATATTTTGTTTGATATTTTTTTAACATAACTGGCAAAGAAATTTCATAAACATCGAACAGGTTAACAACAAATTATTCGTCATCTACGTCATCAAATGTAAATTCCTCATTGCCATCTACAAGGTTTGCAAAAAGATTTTCGTCGCACGGTAAGGGTGTGTGCGTTCCAACCCTACTTGTATCATCCGCCCTTGAATGATCTTTCAAAAATTCAAATGCATACTTTTCTGCTTGCAAACTTGTTAATGATTTGACTCCGTTAAATTTAATTCTTATCAACGCGTCAACCGTTGATACCAATAAACAAAATCGCCGTTTAGATTTTTCACGCGTATAAAAAGAAAACACTCTTTCTACTTCAGCGGAACTTTGCGCTATAGTCATTGCACTTTTAACGATGTCCCGTAGCATTGGTGTCCACCTAATGTCACTGTCGGGTACTTCTAAATAATGTTGCCAAAATGGTTCAGGGGAAAGTAATTTGTTAGTATCGTAGTTGTCGTCGTCCAGAATGTCAATAACTAAATTTCTGTAATTTTGGTATAATATATCGTCATCATACTCCCACTTAAAAAAATTTTTAAGTTGAAATAGTTCATTTTTACCCAAATTTGATGTATGTTTTACAGCTTGGAAAAATGTTGGATAAAATATGTCGAAGTTTTCACTCACATCATTACCAAAGTAACTATTGATTTCTCGAATAAGCGAATCAATGTACTTATCTTTGTTATCATACAAATAATTTGCCTCGGGCGACGGATAAGTCTGAACCAATGGAACTTGAAGATAAACTATATCATTTTTCTCAAAGTCTCGGAACGTCAATCCCAAATCAAGGAAGCTTTGAGGAGGATTTCCAATAAACGAATTTTGAAATAAATTTTTAACGTTATCACCTGTCTCAACTTTTAAATTTTGCAATTTAGAAATTATTTTAGAACGCAAGTACCGCTTACCGATTATTGCAGTATTACGCTTCTGGAGTTCTAGCGAAAGCTCCGTAAGGGTATCTGAAACATCTGTGAGAAAAGCAAGGTGTAATAAAAACGTATTATCTGATAACCAATCACATATTATAGAACTCTTATATCTAAACTCACGATCATTATTTTTATCCAGCCAAATAGCTTGTAAAGTTGTTACTATTACTTTCCAATTTTTTAAAATAGTTTTTGCAGCTCTGTTGCTTGAGCTGATCCATCTGATTTTGTAAATACGCTTCAGCTCAAACTTGCTCCTTTCTTCGTTTAACCCCTCCTGAATTTTTCTCAACACGATCTTTTGCTTTGAGGATTTATTAATCAGATTATACAAGTTGTTTATAACTTTATCAATATTTTGTATAGCTTTAAATGGCTTATACGCGTGATTTATAACTAATTGCAACCGATGTGCTCTGCAGTGGTTATACAGAATTGGTCGTCCCAAAAACGTTTGCAGATTACTCAAAAAGGGGCCACTCAACGACGACGCCCCGTCACAAGAAAGGCCCACCAATTTTGTCTTTAAAACATCAATAAGGTTGTCACGTTCTACCTGGTCAATAAATTTATCGAAAATGTCATCACCAGCTTCACCTTCAGTAAGTTCAATTAAACAATAAAAATACGTTTCCAATTTTTTTAAGTGATTGAACGTTTGAAATAATATGGCCAGAACATTAAGTCCGGAAATGTCAGTGGTAGTATCGAGAATAATCGTCAATTGGGGTGGATCCTCTGTCAAGTGCTGCAATAACTCAATTTTCATCTGGTTACTAATATGGATAGCTACTGTTCGCATTCCGTGAGCATTATGGTAAACATGACCAACTTTAGCTTCAAAAAATTTTAATACATCCGTGTATAAATTGAAATTATAGAATGTCAACGACATTCGAACTGCCTGAAAGGTTGCAATCATTAAATTTCGAGTTTGCAAATAATATTGAAAGTATGGCCCATCTGACCGCTTAAATTTTTTTAAAAATTGCGAATCGTCTAATAATTCGTCCTTTAATTTAAAATAATCAATTGATATTTCATGAATTTTGTTGGATATATGATCACGAACTGCTCTAGTAATCAATTGTTTTCGGTTACTACCTTCCGGCTTATAACCAGCAGGTTTCATTAGCCTTGTAATAAGCTTCGACCCGGGTCTGTCATTAACTAGTTTTTCAACATTAATGACGTAATCACAAAACTTACATCTAGTAGATTGGATATTAAATAAATAGTCGAACCAGTAGCAAACTTCGTCTGAAAGAACTTGATTTAAGTTGAAATAGCCCTCAGAATCCAACTCCTCTTGTATAGCCCTTGGGAGAGCGTCGCAATTCTTCCAAATAAATTTTCCATCTGAATCGCGAATCATACCATTGATGTCACCATTACGTGATTCTTGAGCAACATTGTCCATTGTTTGGTCCGTTTCCTCCCGATTAAGACGATTGGCAAAATCTTCAGGCTCAAGGATTGTACCCACCTGGACGATGCTTTCGGAATCGTACTCAGCATAACAAAGGGACGGATCATCTAGGTTTGACTCGCTAACTAACGGATCCGAAATTTCTGGAAGTGATTGTTCTACAAAGAAAGTCGGACAATTGTTGCACAGATTCGCTTTACCTGGGGATGGAACACAATATTTCATTGCATTAACTTGAAATGGTAAATTGTTTTCGCTGCATCGACTGAGGCTTCTGTCGCCAAGGGAAGTGGGGGTCTCCCAATCCCGTAGAATTTTGGCTGTAAGGGGTAAATACCCGTCATAAATTTTTCCAAATACATCACATTGTGTTGTTGGAGCAGAACTACCGTAGATATAAAAGTCTTGTACATAGTCTCTAATTCTTTGAATTAACTCCTGATGCAGAAGCTTTTTCGTGTACTTATTTCCCGTTTTTATTAAATTAAATACATCCAAAGGTGTTTTATTCCTGTGATACACCAAAGCAATACCCATTGGAACGTCAACACCACCAGGGAAGCTAGAGTAAAATTGGTCAAACATACAGTTCTGTACACCTGAGTCAACAATCATCTCGTCGTCGTCTGCATATGATGCCTGTTGGTAACCAACAACAAAGAAGCCACTTGGATTGAAGATTTTTGTTTCAGGAAACCGACAAGTTCCAACTAGGTACCCAGTGCCAGTAATGAACAGGACGGCAAACTTTGCCATTTTGACTGAAGGTAAGGCCTTGCCACTATCACATGCCATGTACAGCTCAAGGAATTTATCAAAAGTAACTTCAGAATGGAAATTGAATTCAGAAATCAGTAAACGACAGTTGGCTAGTGGACGTTTCGGCATGACTCCAGGATCCCCTCTAATTGTGTCCGGCACAATTGTTAACACAATTGAGAATATGATGAGACTATTGGAAAATAAAAACAATTACGTAGCACTTTGTACGACTTAAAATGCAATACAGTCTTTATGATCCTGTTTTACAGGCAAGTATCTTCAACTATGACCGATTGCACTTGTGAAGTACATAATGCATTTCCCTAAATGCTTGACACAACTGATCAAATAAATACCTGACGACAATACTTAATACTAATTATGAATTATAATCGCAAATTTTCTACTCAGCTCATCAAATACGAAATGCACGTGCAAATAATATATTGTTCTTCCCAAAACATGTTATGCTTATATTATTGAATATATCTGTGAAATTATGCTTGATAATTATAAACTGAACACATCGATTAAAAACTGCGCATTGAAATTATATATTCAAGTTTCCAATGATAAATATTACTCCCAAATTTTGTACACAACTCATTGATTAACATTTGTGATTGGAGAAATTGTTGCGACTACGTGAAAAATAATTATATTACTATTATGTACTTAACTTGTAGAATAAGAATTGCACGTGCAAATTGATTAAAGAGTATTAGAGACATAAATTATGCTTGCAATTCTTGCAAAATATGTACTCATGCCACTGATTAAAACGCGATTGAAGATATTCATGGGAATGATTGTATGTTGATCTTTGTTTGGATAATAAACACAAAAATTGAGATACTCATGGATTACAAATTGCATTTGCAAAAAAAATTCAAAATTTACGGATTCGGATGTATTCTTGCAAATTGTAAAATTGACTATGTGATCTTGAATATTAATTTCAAAAATTCAATGCTAATTAAATAACAAAAATTTTGGGTCATGGGCGAAAGTCTAAAGGACCTTTAGTAAACAAATACCAAATGCCAATAAATAATAAAAATTCCACTCGTCTAATTAGAATTTCAATGCAAAATAAATATTGAATTCATCGGAGTTAATCATCATCATTATATAATAAACCAATGGTTTGGTACAGTATTTCCCAAAATAGATACTAAGCTTTCAAAAGGTAAATCATACTCATAATGGATGAACTCAATTCAAAAAACTAAAATTCTTACTCGCAAATTTTATGTTTTACGTAGTGATTAAAAATTACACTGATAAATTACTAAAAATTTGACTTGCAAATTTCATTACTTTATTAGTTTTACGACGTATAAAACAGTCTTGTACTAATTAGAAATATTTTGACAAATTACAGTTTCAGTTACAAAAATTTGAAAAAATATATTTATTAAATTGATCATCAATGAGCATGTCACATTACGAACCCTACATGGTGTTTAAGAAGCATTTGCTGATATTGTATTTATCTTACTAAATAAAAAATATGCTCGAAAATTTCATATTTGTGTAGTAAAGCAACATTCAAATTGTAGATTTTCTCAATCATGAAAATGGTACTTTAAATAATTTATTAAAAATAACCTACATAGATCTACTAGATTTTACAAATGCTATATTGCAATTCTGTATCTCTACTTTCCAGGTCTAATCTTTAATTCGCAAAAATTATTTTAAAGTACTAAATAGAAATATTCCGAATAATTATACTCTTATCGTGCATCAATAATTGCGCTTATGCCAAAATTACTCATGTATTAAAAACTTCTGCTGTAAATAACATATTGCGCGAACTGGTCATAAATGATCCTACCATATTATGAACTCTTGGCGTTGAAGAAGCATTTGTATATCTTGGCTTAACTAAAAAATGCTCCTTAATTTCATATTTAGCTCATTTAAAAATTAATTCCACGTGTATTATCAAAGATGAAGAATCGCTCTTAAAAACTACGCAAAGAGAATATCCCACCAGAACTTTCAATTTTTAATTGAGTTTTACAACCTGAGCTTATTTTTGTAACTTCTCACTTGACATTTTAAATGTTTTTCAAATTCTAAATATTAGCTTAAATTTTGCGTAAAAAACTCACCTCAGAATGGAAGCCATAGCTAGAATCTTCGGTCTTCGTACCTGTCCGAATTTAGTGGATGCGAAATTACCCGAACACAAAAACTTGGAACGCGCAAAATTGAAGGTATAATAATTGCTTGCCAAACGACCAGATACTTTATACAGTACTAGGAAACTGCAGTGTGGAAAAAGAAATTGTCCCGATCATATGTGGACTTATATATAAAGGCGTTATTACCAGGGAACAAGTAAACATCAAATATTGATAGAACGTGGCCGTGAATCATCTAAATTTTACATGAAAGACCAAAAAGTTAAACATGATAAAAACTCAAGAATAGAACTTAACAAACAGTGAGCAAGCACACAACAATTGCTGACAGAGCGGAGCCGTTGATATCAAGCTGAGTGGTATTACACATAGGCCTGAAAAAGTAAACAAGATTAAATTTATTATTCCAATCAGTGGAGTTTTGGAACCTTCTGGAATGAACGAACCTAATGCGCCACAAAATTAAAGTAAAATCAAAGTTCTTCCAATGAAAATGACCGAGAGGTTCAAAGATTTTGTATGAAGAACGGCTATTATTTGAAGATAAAAAAAGAAGAAAACAACTTATTCCGTATCTTCTTAGGAAATTTCCTTTGGCTCCAAACAGTTCTAAAAACTTCTTTGGGCATCCAATTCATATATTTGTTTGCACAGCGTATCTTGTTTTTGTCACGTATTTATACTATTGCTTCTACTTTATTTACACTATATACGTCTATTTGCACAATGATTTGTTCTTACTACTCCTCGTTATTTGTTGTGACAATTTAGAGTTTTTTGTTCTTTTGTTTTTCTGTTCTTCCCGGATTTCGGCAACAAGCAAATTGCTTACCAACGCATGTTCGTTTACCGCATTCACGTTTTAATTAATGCGTAATAAAATTAATGCTTACCATAGCGAACGTTCAGTATTGTTTAGATGCTGTTTGTCTTCCAATTTGCATTCACCCCAACTTGCTTTGTAGTATAATTTCCAGACGCATACATATTTCGAACGAAATAGGACACCTGTCCATTAACAGCTAAATTTTGAAATCTTGTCGTAAGTGTAATCAAGGACTTGCGTTGACTTTTTTTATTATATTTTAACAGCAACCATTTATTTTCTCACGGTTAGACTAATATTTCAATCTCTTATATCGCTCTTTATTATTTTCCGCTACTTGTAGTAGATGCTAGCCTGCTTCTTTAAATGCAGGCTGTATCAATTATTTTCTAGGAGAAACTTCTGCAATAGAATTGTTCATTTTTGCTCGAAGCAAAAGAAAAATCCATATCTTTTTTGACCAATTTATTTTTCTGATTTCTGTGTTGGTTCTTATCTCTCTTGGTTCTTATTTGTTGTAAGACAAGAAGTAGATCCCAAAAATTACATGGTGTGAGATTTTTCGCTATTTGAAAACTTCTTCCTATTAACCTCGCTATTTTCTACCACCCTCGTCCTACCTATGAGCATTATTTTCACTTAATTAGCATGTTAGCTCTTTTTTGACGTGATGTTGATGATTGTTCAAGCCTTTCCGCGACCAAATCCTCCATAGATTTGTCCCTCTTGAAAGCCATCCCTTTCGTTTTCGGCAATTATTAAAATTGACACATGAAATGTGCTAAGAATTTGTCATAAGTTGGCCAATGTAGTCATTGAAATCAGATTTTACCAGCATCCTACCGTAGATTTCATAGTATTCCCATTGAAATTACTTAATTGCAATAATCAGTCGGATCGAATCCCGGCTTTAGCCAAGGAAATAGCCATTGCAGGTACAGCAATGAGTTTAAAAGATTAGAACATGTTCTTGGAAGATGCCAAAAACGAGACCAACGGAGAACCAATCGTCACCATGCAATACAGTCCTTGCTTGCTCCAAAATTAATAGAAAAGTGTTAGAAAGTTGAAGAAGAGATTTACTGCGAAGATACTATAGAAACAAGTTGAAGAGCAGATATTTTGGCATTTGATCCCTGCACACGTGAAGGTTTCATTTTAGAGGCCACAGTATAAGGATAGAAGATAATCAGGCCAAACTTGTAAACTCGCAAAACAAAGCTATTTGAGCTTGTACATTTAGAACTAGCAACGACTATACCCTATGGCAAGGAAACTTTCATTTCATTTCATAACTTTATTAAAGAGTTATTAAAGAGCAACACATTCTTTGATTTTGAATCTTGAAATCATTTCGATCGAAGGTAAAGAAAACATTACTAATTATTTTTCTTCTGCTCCTTGTCCTTCGCCTACAATTTCATATCCAGCTCCTGGATTTTACTGAAAGTCGCTTCCAAAATGTCCAGTTTTCTTACCCTGGAAGATTTTTCCTCGAAAATCTTCTGACTACACTGGATCCAGCGACAAAAAATACGCTACGCCTAACCTCTGACGGCACCCCACTTCGATTTAAATTATGAATTTTGGCAAAAAAGGCGGAGCAACTTTTGTAAGATGTTGATAGCTTGCTGGCTACAAAGTAAAATATATAAATATATTTTTCATTTCATTTGACTTTGTTTACGTTTTATTCCTGATTCAGTACAATAAGACTGGTCTCCCATCTGTAAAACGGTTGTTAAAGCGTATTTTACAATTGCTTATTAAGTTGGAGAACACTAAAAATGTATTCATAATCGTCCTCAGTGGACCCATGGAAACAGTACTTAGAATGTCGTATTAGCCGGAGTTTGTAGCCACAAGTTGCATGCCATAATCTATAGTATTTCTGTTACTTCATGTGAAAGGTGATAATATGCCATAATCCAGTAATGTAACTCAAGGCTAGGATTGGTGGCAGTCAGCATTTCTCGTTTCCTAGGCATAGCTCCATCCGTTTCTTGAAGATGTTAGGAACAAGTAGAATTGATTTTTATGAGCGAAGCGATATATTGGAACTATGACAGTTCTGTTGCCATATCTTGTGCATCGAAAAACTT
>JAQFXU010002322.1:0-21569 GCA_034693705.1 Spatulosminthurus flaviceps
CAAGAAAAAAAATATTTTGGTCAATTCCCTTACCATCGTGCAAAGTCGTGATTGGTCCTAGAAATACAAGCTCATATGTTACACATTTTTGTAATAAATATCCTATTACGTATAAGTGTTTAAGTAGTTAATTTTAATAATAAACTTGAAGAACAATCTTTGGGCTCAACAATACTCTCCACATTTATTTATTTGATTCTAACAGAACGTAAAAGCCATGGAAATAAGAACTACATAAGAGTTTTGAATTTGTCCAGCATTGGACTGTACTGGGGAAACATGATACATGGATCTTGTCACGAGTGTCATAAAAACCTTCTGGGATGGATTTTATGAAGGGCGTGTGTAATAAGAAAGATCTTGGATTTGAGTTTGGGGTTCACACCCCCTGCATTTCTCAAGAGTGAAGAGCCACCCCGTGGATTCCAGAGGTGTCAACCCCCTTTTCACATGCTCCTATTCATTTAACTCTCTTTCGTTTCAACATGGTGAATCGCGCTTATACAGAGATATGACATGTGTAATATTATCTTCCAGGTAGGGAAAAACGGGTAGATACTTTCCGTACAACAAAATACCCAGGACTAACTCTTCAAAGAGTAAATTCCAGTCATTTGAACGTAAATGTATAAAAGCTTTTAGTTGAATGAACTTTACGATGAACGATAAAAGAACAAGGATTTATTTTCCACGGTGTTTCTTTTCAAGGAAAAATATTATTACACAATCAGATTGAAAAGCGTGTTAAAGGACATGATCCACCAACCTGCAGTTTAGTTAGTAGTTTATAGATCAGAGAATAAAAAATTATCTATAGTTTAATTCGCAATTTCCTAAACCTTGAGCTCGGCCACTGATTTCTGGTCAGGTGAAAAACTTATCTGGGAAAATAAGTGAAGGACGTTCATCCAACTTCGCTTAATTCCATCAATATATTATGTGCACATAATCAATGCATAATATGCTATCAAACGGGGCATAACTAAATGCAAATATTGGTAACAATAATAACCGTTATCAGTTTGTCTACTTCACTATATGACATTGTTTTTCAGTTTGTCCAACTATTATTCAACGGTTCATTGCCATTTTTGAAGTTATCATTTGAATTTAGCATGCTAAAATGAGATAAAGCCTTTGACCTTTTAAATCCCTTAGTCCATACTGTATCAATGCTGTACATACATGGAAATCAATCATCACAGATTTTTATCACAGAAATGCTCCACATTTGAGATTCGTATAAATACCATGATCTTTTTTCATTGACCACACTAATTACAATTCCAGCGTTTTCATTACCAGTCGCAAAATGGCAAATCTCCTAAATTTTGCTCAACTCTTTCTCTTAACTTTGGTTTTAATTTCCTCCTTCGAGCTTAACTTGGCTCAGCGAGAATTCCTCAATGTTGACCCATCATTTTTGTCATCGTCCGATATCGACTCTTTCAAAACTGAAATCCGGTCAAAACTTAATAATTTATCGTATTTAAAATCAACAAATTTTCACTCCTTTTTTCAAGATATTTTCCCTCCTAATGGCTCCTTGGAATTTCTCTTTGAAGATGTGAATCCCATTTGCGCTGAGCATTCCAAACATGCCTTACGGGAACTGACGGGATATTTTGGGCGACTACCTCAATTATGGGCGGGGCAGAGTAAGTTTTATTTGTTTCCATTTAAAAATTTTTCTTAAAATAAAAGCCCACGTTTTATGATATTATTTTAATTATTTAGTGCTTGACTCATGGGGCAAATTTCCTGCAAGCGGACTTTTTAGTGGTCATGTTCAAGTCCCTGGAGACTTCCACGAGTGTTTGCAAGTACGAGGGAATTTTTCACATCAAATTATTAAGGGAAAGTTCTGTACAACTTATATCGTCCCAGGCCCTGCCTTACTAAATCAAAATGCTTCAGGGAAGAGTATTTCATTGGCTGACTTACACCCGGGCTTGAGAGAGTCCGTTGATTTTCTTACGCTACTGGTATGAAATTTTAACGCAAAACTAATTAGAGGGAAAAAGGCTTGTTTTAATGACTGTAAATATTTTATCATTTTATTGTAGGAATACATTATGGAAACGTCCGCGATGATTATGTTTCCAATGATGGGCACCTGCTTCCCTGCCTCCTGCTCAACAGATGAAGTACAATTGATATTCTCAGCATTGTATGCCAACCTCACAAATAACTACCTTACTCAAGCTCCTGCGGCGTGCTATACGGACGAGAAACCTCCATTTGATGCTGGAGATTATTCAATGATGTAAGTATACACGATCATGGGTTTTTAACACTTGAAAATATCGGTTAAATTAAAAAATGAGCTTAATTAGACATTTGTTTATTATGGTTTGGCAGAATTTTATCTTCTTTTACACTTGAGTCGACCTTTCCCTATATTTGTATATCACACGTTCTGATAACTACTGCAGTTAACATTCTTTCGCAATGTAAAGGAGATAAGCCTTTGTTACATTGCTTTTTTTTATCAACAACAGAACCATTCTGTCAATTATTGCCGGCCTATGCTGTATTGGAACACTATTTGATATCATCAAGGCTCCTTCAATTGGGACAGAGAAAAGAGGTTAGAATTTTTTTTACCTTGCGCTTGGGATATAAATTTCCTTAATTTTTGAAATTATTGCTGTTTAGCTTGAAAATCTATTTATGTAGATAAAGTCGTAGTGAAAGTCCTTTTGGCTTTCTCGTTGAAAACCAATACCTCGAAATGGATGAGAATTCCAGTGGGCTCCGACAACTTGGGCTGTTTACATGGACTAAGGTTTTTGAGCTTGTGTTGGGTAATTTTGTGCCATACTATGCTCATGTTTTCCTATCAATATACTTGGAATATGGTGGATATGAAACAAGTAAGAATATTATTTTAGTGATCATAAATCACATTTTCCATGTATTTCATTCAAGGAGCAAATAGATACAATTCGAACGGCTTAACGTAATTTTTAATTTTAATTTTACAGGCGCACAAAGACTGGTCTTTGAATGTGCTTACAAATGGCTTTTACTCCGTCGATACATTTTTGGTGATCAGTGGGATTTTAGTAGCATTTCACTTGTTAAAAGAGCTGGATAAAAGGAATGGGAAATTTAACTATGTGATGTTTGCAGTGCATCGATTTTTAAGGTAAAACGGTTTTACAAGTAGAGTGTTTTTTCAAAAATTTCAAATTTCAATAATTATTTTGAGTAAAATATTTCTTGTTTAAAAAATTTCAAATTGAACGAATTTTAATTTGAAACAGAATTTCTCCAACGTATATTATCCTACTGGGAGTAATGGCCACACTCCTACCATATATAAGCAGTGGACCAGGGTGGTTCCAAGTTGAAATTGAAAGTAGCAATTGTGAGGTCAATTGGTGGCACAATATTCTCTACTTAAATAATTTCTTGTCGTTTGCAGCTGGAAAAGTGGTACTTACTCAAAAACATGATAGTTCATTAAGTAAAATCGGATTAAAATATTGATGGTAAATAATACATTTTCGTAATATTTCAATGCAGTGCTATGGTGAAGCCTGGTATTTGGCAATGGACATGCAATTCTACTTACTATCCCCCCTGGTAATTTACCCACTTTGGAAATGGAGACGTCTTGGTTTAACATTCCTTGGAGCATTAAGCCTTATGTCAATGTTAGTCCCTGGCTTGATAACGTACCTGAAAGAATTACCACCCGCGGCCATTCCTTTTATTGAGTAAGACTCAATTGTAAAAAATCGGACATTTAAAAACCCGAGCTTTGTCTAAAATATTCCTTCTTTTTTATAGCAACAAAACCTATAACAATGATGTGTATAACAAACCACACACACGATGTGGACCGTACATTGCGGGGATATTTTTGGGTTATATTTTACACCTTCAATCGAAAATCCCCGGACAAAGGAAACGCATTCCGTTTTCGGCCGTCATTTTGGGGTGGCTACTCTGTACCGTAACCGCCTTAGCCTTGATTTTTGCGCCAATGAGCTTCAATGACCCAAAGAATTTCCTAGTAGCAACAACTTCCTGGCATGCGCACCTCTACTCGGGAACACATTTTTTCCTTTGGGGTCTAGTAATAAACTGGATTGTTTTTGCCTGTGTGAACGGTCACGGGTCCTGGGTGAACTCTTTCTTGTCCTGGAAGATTTTTGTACCTCTTGGAAGACTCTCTTTTTGTATGTACATCTCATCCTATCATCTCCAAGTCATTTATCACACGACTCAACCTCATCCTGGCCATTATAGCAAACACAATTTAGTAAGTCAAGTTTTAGCAATCATATTTATAAATGCAAGGTAAATCATCAATCAATGTTAAAAAAAATGTTAAATCAAGTTTTAGCAATGTATGTATTTGGAAGATTTTTTTACTCAGCAGCGTTAAAATTAATGTGCTTTGTTTTATAGGTGAATGCATTCTTCGGTCATTTGGTCATGTCAGCTTTGGTGTCTTTTGTTCTTACAATGACCCTGGAGTCGCCGTTTATACAACTGGAGAAGATTTTATTTGAGCCGAAACGGAAGAAGGAGGTTTTGGCGGGATCAAAAGAAAACAATAATAATAATGATGTAAATCAAAGCAAATTAGTGTTATAGATTTCTTTCAGAGGTTTAGTTGTAAGAAATATATGTAATTTTTTGACTGTACCGCTCTCACTATGGCTAATGTAAAGCTAAGTTTACATGTACAGACGATATACTGGACATATTTCGATGACTTTTTTTGTACACACGGGTACAGTAGATTCTCTATATAGTGGTTCTCCCTAAGATGATGCCCCTTAAATTTTAGAATGCTAACAATTCTCTGTGCTTCGACTTCCGTTTGCTTGTGTCGTTAAAATAATTTAATTCGGGAAAATATTAAATTTTGACTTTTATAATGTAATCCTCACCATTTGCGCAAAAAAAATTGTTCCCTAATAACTTCATTAAATGGCCCCAAAAATAAATCAAGTTGTGCCAATATCGATACAAGATGATATTCTAGAATTTTTGCAGTGGATTCAATCCGAATATACATATATTGACTCCAACAATGCTCACGATAGTCTGTACCAAAACTAATATAGCAGTAAATTCTACTTTCCATTTGATGCAAAACGTCCTGTCTATAACAAAATTTACAAAATAATGTATTAAGGTAAGTAAAGTTACGTGATAGTACTGCCCACGCCTACTTACTCTTGCGATGGAGTACAATGAGTCAAATACTTTCATTTCATATTAAAAGCAAAGACATGATACTCGACAAGTATTGTTGACATTCTCTTATGAGCGTATACATAGCATTTACTTAGACTTTCTTGTGCGTTCTTGTCTTGAAACATGATTTTCTATGAATGTATAATATTTATATTGTGCACTACATATCAATTCTCTTATTGTTTGAATCCACACATGAAGTGCCTTAACGAAGAAAATAATTGAATTGTTTTCCATGTGTTTTTAGTTTATGCTTTTTAAATGAAAGTTTGATTAAACATTTCTATATAATGTTGAGCTGGGCTGGGGTTGACCTTGATTAAATCCGAGGTATTACAATAATTTCGTAATTTAATTACTAAAATGCATAAAGGATATAGAAACTGGACTCGGGGAACCTTTGATTAATGAAATCAATTCTATAGAAAGTTTGTAGAACATAATGTTTATATTAATTGGCATAATTAACAACATTATGATCCAAGGTTGTCCTTAAATATTTGGTTGCTTAAAAATCTGTGCTTCGACTTTCAATTGCTTCCATGTGTCGCTAAAATAATTTTAATTCAGAACACCATTAACTTTTGGCTTTTCTGATTTAATACATACCGTTTGCCTAAATTATTGCTGCCTACGAACTTTATTAGATGCCGGTGAAATAAATTAAGTTGCATGAATATTAATACAGGGTGAAACTCCAGAATTCTCGCAGTGGATTCAATCCGGCAATGTGTTTGCACAGATGTAATTCCGACCAGTCATATTGCTGATGCGAATTATGTTTGGTTCCACCCTCTCACTTCTAGGGCTATATGAATGAGATACAGGTATGAAAGCCCCGATCCGCAGGAAATAGGTTTGTACAGCCCATTGCGTGGGCGAGGGAATTTGTATTTACAGGTCAGTGGATCACTACCCCCTTTGCAGGAGGGAGGTTAATTAATATTGTATTCTGGATAAGTTATTGGTACGTAAAAAATATTGATCCGCCTTTCAGAGGATTCAGTAATTTGGGCCTTCGCAACATATTTTTAATTTGGTAAATACTCACAAATGCAGTTGATATCTTTACAACCGGCAGAAAACAAAAAACACTGTTTGTCAACAAGCTTGCAATTTTAGCCCATGCAATTGTATTTTGGTGTGGAAAATAAGCGCTCTACAACTACATTTTTCCCTTCTTTCGTGGAAACGCATTTATTTCTCCATTTTTATAGCTCATAATAATTTAAAAAAATTTGTGGTTTTTCACTTTCAAATAAGCTGTTCATATGTACTGATTTTTACTGTTTGTGTATACCTTCAACTTAATTATTATTAAAACAAGAAAAGTTTTAAGTCGAGCACAGTATTGAGTACGACTAAACGCTGAAATGAAATCAAACGCTGACCCAGGGATTTTGCCAATGCTGTTCCACACGCTTTAGATTGGCGCTGCACCACGCACTGACAATTAAATAAGCAGTTTCTGTCACTGATGGAGAGTAGAGATTACATCTTTTATTTTAAGATTTTTTGAACAGTGAAGGTAGGAAGGTCATAGATTGTTTTATTATTTTAATTTTACCGAAGTATTCTAAAATAAAAAATAGTACAGCTTTAATTTTAGACAAATTAACTTACTCTCGTATTGCATTGAGTAGGCTGGACATTCATTGCATCTGACTGATCTCTGAATTCGTCGTATTGCAGTCTGCTATCAGCTAGCTTCATTGTCTTTAGCTATATGATGCACTATGCACTTCTATGATGATTTTTTTTAAATTTAGTAGTGGAAACTGGGACGAATAACTTGATAGTTAAAATATAATAAAAAATGGGTTTGATATGTTTATATACTTAAATGAAAGGTTAATAATGCATGTCCCATTCCGTGAAAATTGTCGATGTTGTTATATTAGGGAGAGAGTCTTTTGTTTTACATACAATAAAAACATTATGCTTCATTAACATTATAATTCTGGGAAATTATTTCAAAAGGATAATTTCCTCAACGTATAAATAAATCCAGGCTATCTATCAGCTGGCGTCAAAGGTATATGATGATGCACTGTAATGCACTTGTAAGGAGATGAAGTTTTTTAATTTAAGAATGAAAAATCATCAGAGACTCCGATTTCCTGAGGAAAGTTGATCATCCTTTGGGGTCCAGTAATAAACTGGATTGGTTTTGCCTGCGTGAACGGTCACAGGTCCTGGGTGAATTCATTCTTGTCCTGGAAGATTTTTGTACCACTTGGAAGACTCTCTTTTTGTAAGTCCATCTCATCGTGATTTATCACACGACTCAACCTCATCCTGGCCATTATAACAAGCAAAATTTAGTAAAAAAAAATTTTGGCAATGCACAAAGGAAGATTCTATTCGAGCCGAAACGTAAGAAGCAGGTTTTGGCGGGATCAAAAGAAAATAATAATGATGTAATCAAAGCAAATCAGTATTATAGATTTCGTTTAGAGGTTCAGTTGTAGCAAGAAATATAAGTGTAATGTTTTGAGTGCATCGGTGTGCTACCGCTCTCACTATGGCTAGTTTAATGTAATTCGAAGTTCACATGTACAAATGATAAATTGGACATATTTCGATGATTTTTTGTACACACGTAACAGATATTAGAAGTAGGAGCCTCGATGTAATTGCAATATGGGTTGTATTCTTTGGAGCAAAAATGGTTATGAATTTATTGGTGAAAATTTATTGGCACTATGATGTTTTATGGAAACTGTAAAACATTAAGCCTCAAAATTTCTTAATAGTTTTGACTCTATTGTTGTTGACATATTAATTAAAAGATAATTGTATTTGCTAACTTAGCAATACAATGTACATATGGAAAATGGTGGCTACTCATAATGAAAGTTTTTAATAAAACAGTTTGTTGGTTTAGTTATAATTAAATGGATGGAGCGAAATATCCTTTTACCATCAAAAGTTTATTAGTGTCCTGAAGAAAATATTTACCCCTACTAATTTTAAGCCAACCTTTTAAAAGTACAGGGAAATGCTTCCCGGAAGAACTTGAAACTTTACATAATATTTCTACAAATAGTAATAATAGAATTTGGATTCTAGGGGAAAGCAAGGATGGGTACATACCCTACTTATTGTATCCATTGCAGGCTACAGGCTTTTCAAAGTATTTCTAGACAATAAAAGCTGACCGCACGTTTTCAACACACAAACAGTCAATTTACATGTATTTCTGAATCATTGGTATTCAATAATTATAGGTTAACAATTAACAAGGAGATACATAGACTTTTAAATAAAACAAGAACATATAAATATTGGGCCCATACACCAACCCACACCTGTTAAGATCTGTCGGAGTTGTCAGCCATTTTATCCTTTATTAGCTCAGTTCACTTACAAAGTTCACCCGTCACCCTATCCATGAGTATTTCCGGCTTGGATTCGAACGCGGGCACTCAGACGACACCCAAAACTAGTCCGAGTCCTTAGCCACTTTGCTGTAAGGCGCCAACATCTATAGACTTTTAAATATAGGAATACGAACGTAGGACGCTAATAGGGATATTTTCAGCCCTATCTTCTTTCGTTAGCTTATTTGGTAGAATGTAGGGAAGGAGATTTCTGTGCACCGGTTTTTTTAGCTATGGTGAATCCCATACTTACTTCAAACCTTAATTTTCTCTTGTATTCGTATAAGCTTTAGTAATAAGAAACTGAAATTATGAAATGACTACGTATATGTATTTAATATTGTGTAGGTACTTGCTGGCGCTATTTCTGTGATTGAAATATGTATATGCTTTAATTTACAAAGCTTGTAATAAAATTGGGTTTCTCCTCCTCTCATAGCTCTACCTCCCAAGTAAGCAATTGAAATAAAGTGGATTTAGGTATTTCCATGTGTAATTAAAATTTTGCTATTGCCTGCACCTAATACGCTGTTACCTATTAACTGCTTAATTCGTATATAATAGGTAGGATTCGATTCTTAGGTAAGTTCTTCTTTCCAGCTTTCCGGTCTCTTTCCTTTATTAAAATTTGAATTGTACAAAAGAATATAAATTATAAACCTGGACTTCTCTACTTTGCAAGGACTTCCAAAGTTATCCATGGAAGTAAATAGGGTTTAGGTATTTCCACGTGTGAAGGAGGAAAGGACATCGGGAGTACCTACAGCGCTCCTTTAGCATTTATTGGTCCTAAAGTTATAATTGTTTACTCACCTACTTCCTTAATTAAAATTTTTGTGGACAGTGAATGAAAAGAATAATTATTGTAAAGTATGATGACAAAAATTTTAATTAAAAGTTTATTGGAAAATTGTTTTTACTTCAAGTACTTAAATGAGTAAAATGAGTAAAATGAGCTTGCCAGTCCAAGGATTGCCTTACAGTAAATACTGGTACCTCTGTTAAATTGTCTGTTGCTGGATTTCCCTAGGAAAATTGTAATTTTTAACGCTTCAATTGAATACTTACAATTACATTGTTAAGAAATCTTCCTTGGCGATTGTGCTCTCGAAAATGATTTCGAAGTTGACAAAGAAGTACATGTTCAAGGGCTTTGAATTGAGTCAATTCTTGCATAATAGTCCCTTTGAGTGGGATTTTGGAAAAAAAAGGCTGACTGTGACAAAATCTCGTTGGAGGAAAGGGATCTGCTACGTGCATGTTTTGGGTTTGCTGGCTTACCTTGGCTTTATTTTTCTTCAGATGAAAAATATATCCGGAAATGAGAAGTTGACACATCAGAAAGCGATGCTGTACTTTGCTTGTGCCTTGCTATTGCTTGCGCTTTCATTTTATAAAGTGTTGATTGGTTCAAGCGAGGAGTATCCGAAGGTTATTGAGAGTCTGGTCAAGTTTGCGGATGACTTTGAAGGTATTTTTTATTTTTATTATTGCTCTGTATTCTTAAGGTGGTAAATACACAGGCCAATGTATACTAAAATTTGGACGATGTAGCCTTAAGTTGAGCCAATGAGACTTAAAACCATACGGTTTTGGATTAACTGACAATATAAGGCAAATGAAAACTATGTACATTTAATTCAACTTTAACTTTTTGACAGATGGTGTAAAAATATGAGGGGGAATGAAATTATTAAATAACTTAAAATTATAAAAAAATTTCTGGTTTAGAACAATTTGGAGCAGGACCGACAGAAGGGAAAGATACAAAAAAATTCTGGGGTGTGCCGGATTTTGCGGGGGAGGAATTAAAGAAAATGTTCCAGTGCAGTGTGGTCAACCCGTTGCTAGTGGGCGTAGCGTCATTCTTCTACCCGGACATCGTATTCTGCTTCTCATCCGTATCTGACGAGCCCCGCGGCTTCCAGCTTTGGGTTTATGTCCTGCAGTCTACGGTTTTAACGTACATATTCATTGTGTGCTGCAACCTGTACAATATGGTTCTATTCCCATTACTTGCACATGCGTACTCGGGTGTGGAAATTCTTCAGGAATTAAAGTAAGGGAAAACATACGTAACAAAAGGGGTTTACTATATGGGGCGAAGCTTTAGTAGAGTCGCTCTATATATTACTACCAATTTTTCATATAGTGTATACACACTGAAATAATAAATTTCGAGGACGCTTATTTTCATGTCACCCGGTATCGCCGATTTTGGAAAATAGTTTCTACCTAATGAGAACGTTACCAAAATTTTTCTTGGTGAGGGGGGATTAAATTCAAAGGTTGAAGAAATTTCATTGGACTGCGGGGAAACAATCTCAAACCTTGCGTCAATGTAGACACAGACACTAACATTTTTCTTGTTTTAAATGAGGCTTCGGCCCTTGTGGACTTTACACATTATCGTTTACTGTTTTTATATGTATGTTTTGATTTTTTATGTTTAGTCCGTAATTAATTATTAATTTTGCGTTTTTAGGATTGGAGGCAAAAACAACTCGACCAAGAGTCTCTTACGAACACCAGAAAACTTGGTGAAGGTCTACAACGAGATGCAAGTGCTTCAGAAGCGATCATTCAGTTTCTACACAACCTTAGCGTTGCCGAGTTTCCAATGGTTCTTTTCGACAACGGCGGTCGGTTGCTTGTATGGTGTCGTTATGATGCAGGATGCACTTGCTATGCTTTGTGTTGGGGCAGGCTTCGCAACATTCACAGATTTGGTCATTTTCTTTACTCTATTGGGCAAATTAAATGAGGATTCCCAACAAGCTTTGTCTTCATGGAATAGATTGGGTCGAAATAATTGGTTCAAAAAAGCTACATGTTCTATGGCTCCGATTCGAGTATACATTGGCAAGTTATACTATGCTGATTCTGGCCTGGTCCTAACGATGGTGGCGAGTGTTCTGGAAAATACTGCGACTTTGCTTGTAGCTCGTTGAGCTCCGCGTGTGAAGAGCACGGTGGAAATCCAGAGAAAACGAAGATGGAACCAATATCTCACATACATGTATTCGTGGTTGTTATAAAAAATGTTGTCTACTTGCCACGGCATTCCCCACAGCTTGTTTTGAATATTTAGATGCAAATGTACAGCTAAATAATTAAAGTTCTGTAAACAATATGTCGTCTCTTTGATAAAGTTGTAGAATAAATTATTTGAAAAACTGTCTTTACGTTATATGACCTTGTGAATGCAATTAAGATCCAGAAGTCTGTTGCCATTAGCTTTTGTCTCTAGGACCGTTATTGTCACTCGTGTCAACCTCTCCCTGGCCTCAACAGCAAGTACCGATTCCTAAAATTCTTATTTGAGTGTATGCATACTAAAGTCCTTGATTTTCTTCGTTGATTCTAATCTCCAATCAGAAATAGAAATGTGTTCCCTGGCGTCCATGTTTTCAATAAAAATATCATTCGAAATTTCCCGGTTTCTTGTACTAAAAATACTACAACTACACAATCAATATTATTAAAATGCTAGGAATTGTCGTGGCCTTTACGAGGAGGTTCGTACTTCGCGGTCTGCATCACTCACCATGGGCTTGATTTAGGCTCGCCCACGGAGTGGGCTGCGAATGCTCGTACAATTTTAATAGCACTAGAAAAACCAAACCAGAAAGCTTTCCGCGCTCTAGGCTTTTGAGTTGTTGCTCATGCGCACAGTTGAGTGCAGATAACTACAGCTGCTACGTTGTATTATTGATGTCTTTATTCTTACATTTATATACATAGTGAGGCAGGCAGGTGATTCTTGTGCGCACCTTTGTTCTAGCTGGTGAATTCTTCTTACAGGCATACTCAATTATTTTCTGTATATGGATTGACTTATATAAAACTAGCAATGGCAATTCTTATGTGAGTCTACTTGCTTTCACGTAAATGCGTAATTAAAATATGTTATTTTTATAAAACCTTGTAATAAAATTGGGCTTCTCTCCTTCCTGTACCTTCATAAGGACTTATAAAATAAACCATAAAAAATATTCAGGTATTTCCAATTGTATAAGAAATACCCTAACAGCATAGGTACATCTGGATTCTTTTTGTTAGTTAGAAAAGCTCTACTTCTCGGTCTATTTCCTTTGTTAAAGAACATATGGCTTATATGTATATAAGCTGGGAAGGAAACCGGGCGACTCTACTTCGCAAGGACTTCCAAAGTCGTCCATGGAATTAACTAGGACTTAGGTATTTCAACGTGTAAAAAACATAGCTACCATCTGCCA
Source organism: Spatulosminthurus flaviceps (assembly GCA_034693705.1). Taxonomy (NCBI): domain Eukaryota; kingdom Metazoa; phylum Arthropoda; class Collembola; order Symphypleona; family Sminthuridae; genus Spatulosminthurus; species Spatulosminthurus flaviceps. The sequence continues at coordinate 12,842 of JAQFXU010002322.1, forward strand.
TACATGCCAGTTTAGGTAGCTCTTATGAGCTCTAAAATTATTTTTATTACATTTTTTTTATCTTATGTAGCTGACAACAGGTAATGGGTAGAACCAATGTACATGATTGGCATAAAAAAAATTAAGGTACTGTGGGACACGTAAGCAAGATAAAATATTTTTCACCACGAGTATAATGGGCAAAAGTGGCAGTGTAGTGAGAGACTTACAAAAAACTATTATCTTTATTTAATTGCTCTTGCATTGGATGTAAAATTTTCAGAAAAAGTATATACTGAAATTTAACATTTCACTTTTCCAGCTTTAAAATTCCACCGTTTAGAAACCTTGTTCAGGGATTGTGCCCTCCAACATGATTTCGGAGTTGACAAGGAATTACATGTACAAATGCTTTGAATTCAGTCAGTACTTGTGTAATGGTCCCTTTGAGTGGGATTTCGCTGAAAAAAGATTGTCTACAACAAAATCGCCTTGGAGAAAAATGATATGCTACGGGCATGTTTTGAGCTTGCTTGCTTACGTGGCGTTTATTTTTCTCCAGTTGAGAAATGTGTCTAGCAACGAAAAACTTGTACATCAGAAACCTTTACTGTACTTTGCTTGCGCCTTGCTATTGCTTGCGCTGGCATGTTACGCAGTGTTGATTGGCTCAAGTGAGGAGTATCCAAAGATTGTTGAGAGTCTGGTGAAATTTGTGGATGACTTTGAAGGTATTTTTTTTTAGATGTTCTGTTATTCATTTAGAGTTCAATTTGATATTCAATTTTAGTAAGATTTTATTGACAGACCATTATTGACTCCAATTTAAGGATTAGCGTGGCGTGACAGAAACATTCGCTGCTAAGATTTTGGCAGATATTACTGAAATTTAAGGAATTTGGAGCGAATGGTCGCAATAATTTTTTTTAATTGGCAAGGCTTTACCAATTAAATGTAATGACTTGTATTAAATTTAAAAACTTTAATTGGTTCATACATTTATTGTTTAGAAAGATACGGAGCACAACAGGAAGAAGGAAAAGTTTCGAGAAACAAATTCTGGGGTGTGTCGGACTTTGCTGGGAAGCAAATAAAAGGGATGGTACAGTTAACTGTGCTTAACCCGTCCCTAGCGGGCTTGGCCGCATTCTTCTACCCGGAATCCGTATACTCCTTCACCTCCATGGCTGACGAGCCCAGAAATTTCCAACTATGGGTGTATGTCCTACAGTCTGTGGTGATAACGCTTGTATTTATTGGGACCTGCACCCTTTTAAATATGATTCTATTTCCAATACTTGCGTATGTGAACTCGGGTGTGGAAATTCTTCATGAATTAACGTAAGGGAATAAATGTATGTACATTGAATTAAAAAGGTTTTCTGAGGGCCGAAGCAATTTAGACTAGGTACTATTTCAGAATTATTTTTCCTGGAAGTCTGTAAACGCAAAACAAATTTGGAGTACTGTCAAACTTACGAGATAACATATTTTGATGTCACCCGGTTCGGTCGGTATCTTTAATTGGTTGCTGCCTTTAAAGGTCGCAAAATCAAAATCTCTGGGTGTGTCAACAGTTCTAGGGCTGTAAGATTGTGAAATGTGTATTCATTATCGTAAAAATTTTTTAGCGGTTTGAGTTTCACTGGATTATGGGAAACATTTTGAAATTTTCCCACTACTGAAACTAATATGTTGTTTTGAATAAAGTTTCGGCACTTTTGACCTAACGCCCTTATGTTGTACACCACTCCGATTACTAAAATATTGAACAATAAATTTGTAATGATGCTAAAACCGTCATTTCATTTAATTTGACCCACAGGGTTGGAGGCAAGGACTACTCGACCAAGAGCTTCTTGCGAACACCAGAAAACTTGGTGAAGGTCTACAACGAGATGCAACTGCTTCAGAAGCGATCATTCAGTTTCTACACAGCCTTAGCGTTGCCCAGCTTTCAATGGTTCTTTTCGATAGCGGCTGTCGGTTGCTTGTATGGTGTAGTTATGATGCAGGATGCACTTGCTCTCCTTTGTCTTGGCGCAGCATTCGCAACGGTCTCAGATTTGGTCGTTGTCTTTACCTATTTGGGTAAACTCAATGATGACTCTCAACGAGCTTTGATTTCATGGAACAGATTGGGTCGTGATAATTGGTTCCGAAAAACTACTTGCGCCATGACACCCATCCGAGTATACATTGGCAAGTTATATTATGCTGATTCTGGTCTGGTCCTTACGATGGTGGCAAGTGTTCTGGAAAATACTGCGAGTTTACTTGTAGCTCGCTGAACGTCGCCCAACTGAAAGGAGCGCCGAGGGTATCACGAGAAATCAACAATGATGCCACCATAACAAAAACGTAGCATAAGTTTATTCTGTGTGCTTCTATTCACTCCATAACGTTTGCTTAGTATATAAAATGCAGCAAATGAACAAATAAAAGTAATTTCTGTATTGTAGATAATTATTATTGTAACATTTTAGCCCAATGCATTTGTTCTTATATTTACTGAAGCAGGGAGAGGATTCGTGTATGTATACAGCAGTGCTGTAGCTATAGCGAATTCTACTGACGACACACATATAATTTCTAATTATGGATTTACTTGTGTAAAAAGTTACACAATCCTAATTTGAGTACTGCTTGACTATTGACTACGCTGGAGTATGTCCTTAATTGAAATGTGCTGTATTTATAAAAGCTTTTTCCAAAGAACTTTCAAAGTTAACCATGAAAAACGAGAATATAGGTAGTTCTTACGTGTGTTAGAAATATATACTCCATGCCTTCACTGACAATGTAATACAGTATAGGTAGATATATCGACTCTTAGGTAAGTCCCACTCCATAGGCTCTTTCCTTCTTCAAATAAATACGTATGGTTTATATAAGCTAGGAAGGAAATCGGGCTTCCTTACTTCGCAAGGACTTCAACTTCAAAGTCATCAATCCAGAAAGTAGAGGAAGTAGGTGCTTCCCCGCGTATACGACATACTTACTACCTTCAATTTTCATTTGGCACTTACTGGTCCTAAAGCTATTTTTATTAAAAGGCCTATTTTCTTAATGGAAGAACAGCGAATGGGTTGAATAGCTGTCAACTAATAAGTGCAAAAAATCTGAATTAAGACTTTATAGGAAATGTATGTTCACTTTAAGTTAAATGGATACATTGTATTGCTAGTCTAAGGAACGCGTTACAGTGAATATTTATTGTCTCCAATAAAATTTTGTGAAAATTTCCAGAAAAAATTATCATATAACTTGTCTCACTTGAAATTTTAAAATTACACAGTTTAGAAATCTTGCGTGGCGATTGTATTTTTACCCTCCAAAATGATTTCCGAGTTGACGAGGAATTACATGTACAAGGGATTTGAATTGAGTCAATTCTTGCATAATAGTCCTTTTGAGTGGGATTTCGCAAAAAAAAGATTGACTACGACAAAATCTCCTTTGAGGAAAATAATCTGCTACGGGCATATCTTGGGCTTGCTTGCTTACCTGGCATTTACATTTCTCCAGTTGAGAAATGTGTCTAGCAACGAAAAATTGACACATCAGAAAGCGATGCTGTACTTTGCTTGCGCCTTGCTACTGCTTGCGCTAGCATTTTATGGAGTTTTAATTGGCTCAAGCGAGGAGTATCCGAAGGTCATTGAGAGTCTGGTGAAATTTGTTGATGACTTTGAAGGTATTTTTTATTTTCTTACTTGCTCTTTATTCTTATAGTGACACAAAATAACACTGATCCATGCAAACTAAAATTTAGATTGTGGTAGATATTTTGGCGGACAGAGTAGAATTAAATTTGAAAATAAGCTGTAAAATATCATATTTTTTAGAACAATTTGGAGCAAGGCGGGTTGAAGGGAAAGATGCGACAAAAAAATTCTGGGGGGTCTCGGACTTTGCTGGGAAGAAAATAAAGAATATGCTGGAGTGCAGTGTGGTCAACCCATTACTGGTTGGCATAGCAGCATTCTTTTACCCAGATATCGTGTTCTGCTTCTCATCGATAGTTGACGAGCCCCGGAGCTTCCAGCTTTGGGTTTACGTCCTTCAGTCCATGGTTTTAACATATGTATTTCTTGTATGTTGCAACCTGTACAATATGATTCTATTTCCACTACTTGCGTATGTGAACTCGGGTGTGGAAATTCTCCAGGAATTAAAGTAAAGGGCAAATATAATTCAAAAAAGGTGTTTAAGGGGCGAAGCTTTAGGGTGGCTCTATTTGGCTAGGTTGCAATTTGTATTCTATTCTGTAAATACGAAATTTTTACTTAAGTAACGGAAGTTACTTATAAGCAAGAGCGTTGTGGTTTCACCCCTCGACCGTCATTTTTATTTGGGTTTAACCTTCATAGGGGCTTAGCAAAAATTTCCCGAATTCTACGTCCTATGGCTATGTATCTAAAATTTTGGAGTTGTAACATAGCAATTAAGTGTATTTTTTAAATTAAATTTCGTTTTGCATAATTTTATTTGTTTTTAGAAAAATCTTGAAAACTTGTGACAACTATTGGCACTTAAGCTTTAAATAAGGCTTCAACCCTTTTGGTCTCACCTACTGTGGAAGGTTTACCAAAACATTAAGCAGTAAATTTGTAATGATGCTATAATTTTATCGTTAGGGTTGGAGGCAAAAACTACTCAACCAAAAGTTTCTTACGAACGCCTGAAAACTTGATGAAGGTCTACAACGAGATGCAAGTGCTTCATAAGCGAGCGTTGAGTTTTTACACAACATTAGCACTGCCCAGCTTTCAATGGTTCTTTTCGACAACAGCGGTCGGTTGTTTGTATGGTGTAGTTATGATGCAGGATGCACTTGCTATGCTTTGTGTTGGGGCAGGCTTCGCAACATTCACAGACTTGGTCATTTTCTTTACTCTATTGGGCAAATTAAATGAGGATTCGCAGCAAGCTTTGGCTTCATGGAATAGATTGGGTCGAAATAATTGGTTCAAAAAAGCCACATGTTCTATGGCTCCGATTCGAGTATACATTGGCAAGTTATACTATGCTGATTCTGGCCTGGTCCTAACGATGGTGGCAAGTGTTCTGGAAAATACTGCGAGTCTACTTGTAGCTCGTTGAGCGCCGCGTTACCCTATATAGCGCAGAGGAAATCCTGAGAAAAAAATTATGTGAACTGGAACAAATATTTCATGTATAAATTTATTTGTGATTGTTATAATAGTGTATTTTTGTTGTCGGCTTGCTACGGCAGCTAAATAATTGTAGCTCTATAAATATTTATTCTCTATTTGGTATAGTTATATAGTAAACTATTTGCAACCATGTCTTTATGTTATGGACGTACGATCAGTCCTCACATTTCTTCAATAAAAATTCACTATGTATGCAGTTTGTTGTTTTAAGTAGAAGCAAACAAATGAGTAGCTGATCAATTTTAGTTCCGTAGGTTACTGTTGCCGCTTCGATAAAATTGTAACAAGCATTTATTTTTAAGCATTTCTGTATGTTGTGACTAGAATAATTAAAAACTTGCCAGCATTCATTGGCAAATAATTTTGACCTTTATTAATTCCTGTGTAATTCCAATTTCTATTCTTTTCTATAAATTTCCCAGCTAAGCAGGGTATCGTCCTAGTTTATACATATGATAATAGCCTCACTCAGCCCGAATAAGCACCGTGTGCCCGTAAGTGTACTTTATATAGCCTGTGAAAGCTAAATGACTAATACTTCAAGGAAACCACAAAATATGATTCCACTTAACTACACACCTAATCATTTTATTAATTGCTTTTCCATTTACAAAGAATGAGAAGCACCCATTAATGCTGCTAATTTCTGAATATGCTCCTAAAGTTAGGGGCAACTTTATTATAAGTAGTATAGTTATTAAAGTATTATTCCTATTTTGATGGTTAGGGGCTCCATAAGCCCCCTAGTAAAATATAATCCTGTGCGCAAGTCCGGTTGTCCGCTCATTTCTCCACACAATTTATCATTAGTAATATTTTATCTGACTTCGGTGAATTTTTTGGAAGCATTTTACATAATTTTACATCAAAGATCAATAGTACGGCTGAGTTCAAATTTGTTTTCAAGTTTCGGAAAACAATTATGCATCCATTTTACAGATACACAATTGGGTGCAACAAAGTGTAAAGCAACATAATAAATGTGATTAGCATATGGTTTAACCTGTGACTGTGACGACTGTAGCTGACGCTCCCCTACTTGAACACTTTAAATGATCGCGGAGAGATCGTTTATAGTATTTGGAAATACCTATAAACTGTGGAACTATAATAACTGTTGATATATTCTGTTCATGCGGATTTCGCAACCATAATTTTATTACAATGACTGAAATAAGAATAATAATTAATGTTGATGATTTGCAGACGTCCATTTATTGCAATATCGGTGGCACGTTTTTCTTACAGTATGAGGGGGCACGTTCTCGGAGTCATAACGTTTTGGGAAAATGTCACCGATAATTTTTTACATATTGTGGAGTACACTATTTCCACATTCCTTGCAAATTCCAAGCACCAGTGAAAACACATTTGACTTGGAAAAGGAATTTTGGATGTTTATTGACAAAATCTTTGGGCCCAGCAGGTGGAAAACTTCCTTCGGTGCAACTCACGAGAATAGCATTTGTACATTGATATTTTTATATCATGAAAATTTCTCCATTGTTTCCTCACAAGGACAGTTAAATATTCCAAGGCTGGTTGTAAAAAATAATCAAAGCAGCTTCTTTCCTCCGAACATACTCGAACGGAAAAATTTCCATACAAATTGCTCCATAAATTCATTAGGTGCTCTTCGACACAGTGCTAATTGCTTTCAAGCTTTAATTTTTCTACCAGTCATGTCGGAAGAGTCACCAAAACTGTATCCATACCCTACGGAATATCAACTCCGGAGTCTCTTACCATTTCCATTCAACTTTCATCCCCAACGGGTACATCATATTTTTATTGGCCCACGACAAGACCTTGTGCGGAATGCCATTAAGGCCACGGAAGATTTGAATTTCAAAACAGGGATTTATTACAAGAAAGAAACCCGCGAGTATATTGAAGATAAGGAAGAAAATTTGGATTTTAAATTTTCAAAACATGATATTCTGCGAAATAGACAGTTTATGACAGCGGGCTTTCCAAGTAAAATGCAAATCACTCGTAATAGCAAAGGTGTGCCGATTGGTGGGATATCTTACAATTTCATTCGATACGTCGCTGGGTATTATAACTCCACATTTGAATTCCTGCACCTCGGTCATACAAATTTGGGCCAAAAACCTGATGGCACTTGGAATGGATGGCTTGGACTTCTAGCCAATGGGACTGTGGATATGACAACTTGGTTAGGAAGTACCTACCAAAGATTACCCTACGCAGATTTCACGTCACCAACTTTAAACTTGCCACTTTCGTTTTTGGTGTCACTTCCACAGCCGAAAATTGATAAATTCGCTCTTCTCTACGTTTTTGATGGATACGCTTGGATAGCGATAGCTGTCTCATTGGGCTTAGTGATCCCACTTTACTATCTGAAGCTTCAAATGTTACATGGAAAGTCCACAAAGTGGGAATTATGCTACTCCGCAATGATCCTGCCAGTTTGTGCGATTCTACAGGAAGCGCGGGAGATCCCCAGAAGTGTGCGCCACCTCTCGGGAATGTTTTTGTTTTACTCCATCCTTATCGGGACCTTCTTCAATAGCAACCTCATATCATTTCTCACTCTCCCAGAAACGGAACTGGTCCCAGAGACACCCGAAGAATTGAGCTCGATGAGGGACTATAAAATTAGGATGATAAACTACGTCGGCACTGTAAGTGACATTTTTTTTAAACAGCCCAGTAATCCTACCTGTGCCAAAATAAAGGAGAGACTTGAATACGTCCCACGCCAAGAAATGGTGAAATCCGTGGTAGACACTGTGGTTGGTCCGAAATCCGCTCTCATAAATTACGAACTGGTTTTGAAGTTGAATGTAGCTGAGAATTTAACCCTGTATCCGGGCTTCATCCCAGTGAAATTTGCCCGTACTAATATATTTGACCTGTTTGTTAGCATAGTTCTACAGAAGTATTCGAAATTTACTGACGCAATTGACGCGAATAATGGCAAGTTTGAGAGCACCGGGCACTATCAGAAATGGTTTGAAGACGTGCTTGAACATTGTCGCAGTAAGGGTGTGAGATGGTTGAAAAGCGTGAAGAGAGAGGGTGTGGGGGATGAGAAAAGTAGGAAATTAGTTGATTTGATAGAGGAGGGAGCTTCGGTTGGGACAGTGAAACCATTTGAAGTTGCACATTTCATGTTGGCACTGGGGATTCTGGTGGTTCTAGGAACGGTGTCGTTGATTGCTTTCCTCTTCGAGATAATCTGGTTTGGGCGCAAGCAGAAAGAAACGATTTTTTCTCTACCTGAACATCTAGTAATAACTAATGGAGCTTGGTTTGAGTGAGGTAATTTTCGGATCGATCAAAATTTGGATTGTGTTGTGAGAAGAATTTTTTTGGTGGGAAAGTTGAAGATTTATTTGGTGTAGTACTTATCGTCATAGTACATAGCTACAGTACAAGCGTAGATTGTAGCCCGGTTTCCACATAGCTTATCTGCAAAATACATGTATAATGTTGTTGTTTTGGATCATTATAAAAAAGTTAATTTTATCCAGCAAAAAATCCAAGTCGAAATAAATGATTTGAAATTTATCGAAAATCTTGATAGGAGTAATAATTAT
>JAQFXU010002323.1:0-21564 GCA_034693705.1 Spatulosminthurus flaviceps
CAACTTCAGAGTTGAGGACAACTTGAAATCAGTACTTGGTGCAAACTTTGAAAAATTTCGGCCAGTTTTATAAAAAAATATTCAAATTTTGCACTAAGTTTAGACAGTTTTTTCACACTTATAGAATAAATCATATCTCCCACATTCGCCAAAAACGATTTTTTATTATGTATACATAGGTCAATAATTTGATAGAACGTGCAAACAATCGGTGCCATAGCTTCAAAACTGTCCAAAACACTTCTTAATTTGATAGGGGGTTAATATTTCCCGGAGGATAACAAGGAGTTTACCTTTATGTTATCGAAAGGGCTTTTTACATTCAGACCTCCCTTCTGTCTCCCCATTTATAAGCCATGTTAAAGAAATTGACAATGGGCCCTGCTGTGACAATTAGGGTTTATAAAAATTTATCGTTTTGTAAAATTTAGCAACAAAAGAAGCCTTGTTCCTCCCGGACTTTTCTGTGGAGATGTATATAAATTATACCTACCACGCATACACGTATCCTTAACCCACACACCACACCGATTAAATCCTCTATTAGTCAGCATTTCTTGGTGATTACATATAAAACCTACTTTATGAACCTCTTGAAGAACTTTGCCCATTTTTGTACCGTCTTTTATAATTGATTCATCACTCACCCATACATCAGTAACTAATTTATTTAATTAACATTATCATAACATCAGGTCTGAAGACCTTTTTGTAGCCATGTACTTATTGAAGAATTATCTGGTTAGCATAATAGTAAATTTTAGATCATCTCTGCCTCATGTTTCTTTCGTTCGACTAGCATCTAATCAACTTAATGTGTAAACCGGCTCTAAAAAATTATAATACAAATAATCGCCCGTTTTTTAATACACTTTGTTCACCTAATTTTCTTACATGCATTATTATCGTAGCCTACAAGCCTACAATCCTACATTCCTTTCGTTGATAATTTATTTGTTGAGTAATAACATTTATGTATTTGCTTTTTTTATCATATAGAAAACGCTGGCCTTTTTTGGTGTATGATTAGTAAAATAATAAGGTACAATGCAGCATTCATATTATAATACATAAGTATATACTCCCAACTCTTAATTGTAAATGTACGTTATAACGTTATAAGTTATAATTACATCAAGCTCTTCAGTTTATGAATGAAATGCTTAAAGAGTCTGCTCTTTTCCATTTAATACTCCAACTATACTCTGCTGCAGTAATTACATGCGTGCGTAGGTTTTCGAACTTTACCCCACGCACAATACGTTCTCCCTGCTCAATTAAAACACTTTCCCATGTGCACAGAACCAGCACGTGCTTTCATTCCAAGTTTTGCAGAAGGACTTGGAATAATACAGCTCACAAGTTATTTGTGAGGAGTTGTAGAAAGGCGGGTGTAGGGAAATTCGCGTAACATTTGAAATGCCTGTTTTGACAAAACGGAGTGTATATTATAGTAATAAAATGTGAAAAACTGGAAGACGTCTGAGTTTTCAGGAATTTAATTAAGAATTCTAAATCTTTATTGTTATTAGTGTAAGTACGATTTAAAGTGTAAAGATGTGGGAAACATTTATATCGTGGTATATTAATACTTATTTAGGCCAGTACGTAGAGAATCTAAATTCGCAGCAATTATCTTTTGCCCTGAGACAAGGTGAGTAATATTTTCTTACATCAGACATGGAAATAAACTGTTGTGTCATACATATTAATATTTATTTTGGCAAGCTGTCTTTTTTATGCTTATGTATGCATTTGTGTTAATTTTGGAGATGCGGATGATGTCGTTGACTGCAAAAAATTATTGAGACAGTTGTAATGTATTTTATGGAACTAAAGTAAATATAATGATATATTTATATTAATGTTTGTTCAATTCTGCTTTTAATTTCAGGAGAGTTAGAGCTTGAAAATGTACCGTTAAAAAAGAATATTTTTCGAAGTTGGGGCCTGCCGGTAGAAGTACGATCGGGCGTTGTTGGACGTATTCGCATAGAATTTAATATTCTTAAGTATTTTAGAAATGAACCTGTTTTGATCTCAATTGAAGACATTTACTTGGTGGCTGGACCACTTGACTTATCGGAGGTAGGGCTTTTGAATCATGAGTAATGAGAGATGGAAAGTATGATGAAATAATAACTACTGATGAAATGCTATTTTCTGGGAGTGAAGTTGATTAAATGGAATTTTTTGATTTTTTAGTGGGACCCAATGGAGGAGGAAATACTTTCCCATGAATCTAAGATGAGTTCTTTAGACGGGCACGAAGCCCGTTGGAAAGCGCATAATGATTTAGCAGCTAATTCCTCCTCCTACTACTCAACATTATATTTTTCATCTATGAGAATAGGAGCATCGATTGTAACGAAAGTAGTTGAAAATTTGCAACTGAATGTGAAGAATGTCCACTTTCGATTTGAGTCGGAAATGGGGGACAGTAAGCATCGTACCATAGCGTTTGGTTTAACTTTGGAAAGTTTATCTGCTCAGAGCTGTGATTCTCATTGGAACCCGTTGTCTTCTGTGAATGATTGTTCATTTGAATGCTCTTATAAAACACTACAGCTTCGGAAACTTGGGTTTTACTGTGATACAAAGGCAGAAAAATTTAGTCATTACAAACCGCATGAATTGAAGGTAATTTGTGTGTGTGTCGTAATTTTGTGGTTTGTGGAACAGATATTAAGCATCTTGTAACTTTATTTTAACTTTTAATACATTGTTTTATTTTAGGATGCCATGAATAAGTTGACGGTGACTCATGACTACATATTGTGTCCTGTTTCCGCGGAAGCTAGAATTGCTAAGAACAATTCCTCTAACCCTTTACAAAAATCTTCCAAAGCTCGATTTGATGTTCATTTGACACTGGAGAAAGTTCCATTGCAGCTATCAGATTCCCAATTTAGACAGTCAACTTTAGTATTTAAGTCGTTTAGGAAGTTAGAAAGAAATTGCCGACTAAGACACTACAGACCATTTGTTCCAGTAAAAGACAATGCTCGAGACTGGTGGCAGTATGCTATAAGGGCTGTCCTTACAATTCGTGGCTATAAGCGTCGCAAAAAACTGTGTACGTGGGAAGAGGTTTTGGAGAGAGGAAAGGACAACGTTGCTTATGTTAAAGCTTACGAGCAGCATTTACTTCGAGAACTTCTCTCGGGTGACGTTAGGAAACTTAAGGGTAGGTAGTGTTGTTTTATAATCTTATTTTCTTTCTCATCGATTCAAGGCCTTGTGAAACGAATGGCGATTGTGTTTTTTAGATCGAATTGAATACGACCTACACTATGATGAGATCATACTTCTCCGGGAGATAGCAATGGCACGAGTTCATTTAACTAACACCCAACCTTGCAGTAATTCGCAAGAAACAAAACCTAGTAGTTCAACTACCTGTGCTAATCCCATGGCCGGAACTCAAAACGAAAATACCAGTCTCACCACAGAACCTAATCAAAGTGTCATGGGTTGGTTGTTCCCCTCTTGGGCAAACTGGGTTTCTGGATCAGAAGAAGGCAGGGAACCTGGAATAATCCCTACGACCGAAGCCTTGGAAAGAAGTCTAAGTGATGAATTAGGTGGGGATAAAAGTTCATCAAGACTTAGTATCTCTAGTGAAACTAAACCATTCACGAGTGAAAGCGATTTTGATGAAGCTATTCTGGATGATATGAAAGCGTTCGGTCGGGACGCACTCCTTGCTAGATTTCATTTTATCCTGAAAAAAGGAAATATTACAATTAAGAAGAAATCGGTCCCGTTTCTGGGTAAATTAAAAATAAAAGCAGTGTAGCTGGTTCTCGATAATTATGCCCGAGACTAACAACCCAACCAGTCTTGTGACTTAACGAGCCCCTGTTAATAAACGGGTATCGTTAAGTCCGAGACTGGTTGGGCTGTTAGTCCCGGGCATAATTATCGAGAACCGGCTGCACTGAATAAAAGAACAAATAAATTCGATTTACAAAAATGGTCAATCATTGGTTTTATTTTTTTATATTAACTATCTTTTTTCCCTATACACTTTATAGAGTTCGAATTTAGTGGTGTGGATTTGAGAACTGAAATTAGGCCAAGATCTGGAGCACATAAGTTCCAAATGACCCTATCATCTGTATATTTGCGAGATTTCTCTACTAAATCCTTAATCATTTCTCCACACTCCCCCAAAGGCGCTATGGGATTGAATATGCAGGCTTCAGCGAAAGAAATTTTGGAGCCATTGTTTCGTCTTACTTACGAAAGGAAGCCGCAATTGAAAACTTCTCATAGAGTCAGTGTAACTACCAAACCATTGGATTTAGTAATCTATCCTCAACTTCGGGAAGATTTGTCAAAATTTTTCTCTGTGAATTCGAAGCAAGGTATCACCATTTTGATGAATTAATTTTTTAATTGGATTTATATAGTAATAATTATTTTTTGTTCTATTGCAAATTTAAAATTTAATTAAAATACAAGCATCATTCCTGTTTCTCAGATGAACTAGAAAGCCCGCACAATGGTTACGAAGCAATGAAACAAAGAACCAGAGAGGAAATACGTACTTATTGGGAGAAGTTAATAAATCAGCACGAAGGAAATATTCTAGGAGGTGGTGCACCAAGTTGGGACATTGTTATGGATATATCTGCTCCTCAGATTGTTGTTCATGGAGCTAACGAATCTCGTTGCAACATAAAAAAGATTTACTCCGGTGCCTCTGAAAGCCGTAGCTCACAAACCGAGAAAAAATTAGAGTCACTTGCTGGACCATATCGTGTAGGATCCAGTTCAACACGTCATAAGGATGTGGAACCCTTTTTGGTTATTGATTTAGGACGGTTTCGGTTTTCAAATTTGTCTGAAAGCTGTATTGAAAGTATGACCACAAAATTGGCGGGTGGTAAACAGTTCATTTGTGACTCAAACAATTTGTGCGGCGACAATGACAGTAAATACGACGATAATAATTTTTCTGATAATGAAGAATTTTTGACACCTTGCTCATCGCCAGCACCTGAAGTATTTTCTCCTAACTCGTGTGCAAACTCTCCGAGGCAGTCTATTTCTGATATCAGTGAAGCACCGACAATAAAAAGTCCGGATGGTGATGAATTCAGCAATACTTTTGGAGATATTCAGGCGAAAATATATAAAAAATACAGACTGGAAGTTACGGACGTCCAAATTTTAGTTGTGGAAGGAAAGGCTGCCAAGGAAGGACATTGGAGAACTGCCGTAGTTCGCGGAGCATCTCAGCTACATTTAATTGACAAATTTTCCATTGATTTACAAGTTAGAAAACTTAGGCTTCTGAACTATTGTTATTTCGTGACGTTAATGAGAAAGCTTATAAAAGTCATTTGTATTTTGTCGTAGCTGGAACGGCGGCTAATCCAGACAGAGGATCCACGCTGGCCTGCATTAACGTTGGTAGCAACCTTACCGAAATGGAATCTGCACTTCAATGAAACCAAAATATTAACCATGAGAACAGTCCTTGGATCATTTTTTTCAACCTCGTCGTTGTCTGATGTAGAAGAAATGGAAAAACTTAGGCTTTCTTTTATGAGTGGCTCACAAATAAGTTTACAAGAGGAAGGTACAACTTCAGTACACAATCAATCGCTGGGCGAAAACAACAAATTTGAGGACGCTTTTAAGGGTCATGGTTCTAGCAGTAAAAAGAGCGATAGCAAATTATTTCTGGCCCAGTTTACTATTCAGAACGTTACTGTTGAAATTCAGTCCAGTGGGAGAAGCATTGCGGAACTTCAGATAATTGGTGCTAAGACCAGTTTTACTGCCAGGCCTATTGATACAAGCATATCATTTGTTATTCAAAGTTTACTTCTTGTTGATGCTATCCAAACCTTTGGCCCCGACTTTGAGTTACTCTTGGCATCCCACAAACATGTCAGGCAAGTATTTTTCAATTGCTTTAACAATTTTAAAAATATTCTGATGAAATAATTCAATAAAGGTCCGAATTTTGCGTTCACAGCATGGATAGTGTAAGTGGAAGCTTACGGGATAGTGAACCGGCTTCACCATTGTCTCCGCAATCTCCCGGTTGCTCCTCTCCTGGTCCCTATTTAATGGGAAATCAGTTAGCTATTCCATCGCAACTTCATGATGCTTTAGTCACCACTTTACAGTCTAAGCATAGTGTGAAGACAAAATCGCAGGAACTTCAATTTGATTCCCAGAATTCGGCAGCAGACTTAGAAGCCCTCATAACCGCTGAGTTGGTGCTGGTCAATGCTGATGAAGATCTCGCAATACTGTCTGTGCAGTTCAATAATTTAGATTTAATCGGTAAATAATTTTAAAGCATATATGTGTAATAGAACACTCTTCTTCATATGGTTGGTTAAAAATGTCTACATATGCTCTGATGTTTCTGCGTTTCAGCAAACCAAGAAACCATAGTTGAAATTATACAGTTTCTACAAAGAGTGTTTCCTACCTCAGATATGGTCCCAGAACAACGACCAAAGTCTGAAACAAAAATAATTAGTACTGGCAGGTATAGACTTCAGTCCAGTTTTGACTTCCATCGTTTGAATGTTCTGCTAGTCCGAGGTGTGATGGGTAAAGATGGAAACCAATGTGCTCGCAAAATCGCTACAGCTACTGCTTCAGATGCTAGAGTGAATCTTTCCATCAGTAAGTCATTATTCCATAAGCATATGTAACAGTATTTGTCAGTTTTGTAATATACTTATTCTTAACTATTATCCTACCTCCTGAATGCAGAGTGTCCAACATGAGGCTTGCTTACAGCGCAGCGCAGGTAGATATTGGAATTAAAGTTGCATTTTAAATTCTTAACTACTAGGTCGTAGCATGGACATCTCCGTCGAAGGATCTCTCGGAGGTTTGCAGATGCTGAACCTGACACCGGAAGGGCAGCGCCACCAACGAATAATAAGCGTTGGGCAGGATCCTCTTGTGAATGAAAGCTACAGTGTGTTTTCGCATTCCGCCCCATCCTCAGTTATTCCAGAACAGATTCTTACAAGTTCTAATCTTTCTGCTCTTACGTTCTCGTATGAGAAACCTGTGGACGCGAATGAATCGAATCCTCCATTTTTTAAATTACGAATGGCATCTGTCATTTACACACACTGTCCAACCTTTTTGATCGATTTAAAGAAATGCATCAGTGAATTTCAGGTAATGGAGGTTTTAGAAAGAAAAAATAAATAATTAGTTCCTCAAAAATTGTAATGTAAATATTGTATTTTGTGTTATTAATGTGCTTAGAATTATTGAGAAATGTGTTAACTTTTACAGGCGCCTTTGGCTACGAAACTTCGCTCCGCTGCTGCTCACATTGCTTTGGGGTTAGTTCGTCAGGACTGTCCTGCGAATTCATACCGATCACCTGTTGGTAGTTTATCAGGATCGTTGGATAAGTTGAATGTAGACGAAGAAAATGTCAACCGAGGAGACGGTTTAACCAGTGAAAATTCAAGCCCTATTGTAAAACTAGACATAATTTTAGACTCCCCAGTACTTGTTCTGCCTAAGTCTCGGAATAGTCCGAGAGTTTTAGTGGCTAATTTGGGACAAATAACTGTCAGTGGTAACAATAGCAATAAGAATGGTACAGATAGTGCACAAAAAAGCCATTCCAACAATTTTGATCCTCCTAGATGTTCAACTCCAGATGTCTCCCACCAAAGTCGTCGTAGTTTTGATGAAGATTTTGATGGAGTTATTTATAATGTTTTTATTTGTGATGTCAGTCTATACTCGCTGGACCTAACTGAGAAGTGGAATATGATGGAAAATTTGAAATAGTAAGTTTGGCTATTTTGAATTCTTCAAAGATTTGCACTTCATATTTGTACTGCGTTATTGTTTGTTACGAAGGAAGCTTTATCAATATATTTAATTTCTCCTCTAGTACTTTTCCTACTTCTACAAATACATCCGCTATGAAGGCCCAGGAGTTGTATTACTGCGACCCAGCAACATCTAAACCTATCATTCACAACACTGTTATTCAGATTAATATCTGCTATGCGGAAGATCCGCCGTTTGTCAACGCGTCTAATGTAGAGCCTATGTTTCCACATGAAGAAGTAGTGGATCCTTACTTTGGACCAAAATTAGAACTTCATGGCCGTGTTGTCAATCCTTTGAAAGTCTCCTTAACACCATTACAATATTCACAAATCCTTGAATCCTTGAATAATATATCTGCGGATAGTGACGATCTGAGCGTTGACGAATTGGATATTATGAGAAATCCATCGGAAGCAAGGAGACGATGGAAAGAAGAAGTAAATTCACATCGATCAGGGCTTTATCACAGGCCCCTGAATCCCTTGCCACTACCCAGTCCAACACGGGGGGATGATGATAGTCTTCCTATATCAGCCAGTTTCGAAGTACCAGAACTTATTGTTGAACTCGTTCTACCTGAAGATCCTAGTACGAAATCCAAAAGTAAGGGCAAGTTTGCCAAAAGTAAAGTCAGTAAAGAAAAACCACATCTGTGCTTGAGCTGTTCCGACTTGTCGGTTGAGTGTGATAAGAAAGGCTATATCACGGAGATGAAACTGAACTTAAAATCCTTAACACTAGAGGATACGAGTGTTCCCTCGACGTCTACTCAGAGATTTTTAGCCATGTCTAATACCACGCTGAAACCTGATGCTTCCGAAATGTGCACAAGTGGCTCCTCCGTAGAAACTAATTTCTTTCGTAATCACAATCGTTTTGTATCCTCATCTTGTCCAGACATACCAAAATCAGTTCCTATTTTAGTTCCCGAAACGCCATCTTATTATGTCAATAGTTCATATGTTCGTTCAGAATCCTCCTCGCTTCCGGATCATTTAGATCCAACTGATATTTTTTCCGCAAGATTTTTTGCCGGTAAAGTTGCTCGGAGCTCCAACTCGAGAAGGAGGAATAGTTTTCTATTATCTCCGTCTGATAGAAGTAGTGTAACGAAACAATTTTGTCCCGCTACACCACCGCCTTCACCCAGAGCAACCACTAATAATGTTGACAATGAACATTTTGTTAACCTGGTTCACATTGCCATGTGCCTAGTGGATTCCAAGTCTCCGAATTTCATCTCGAAGTACCATGGGACACACAAATTTGTCAACGTCGACTTCAACGCGTTAGAAGTTCTCCTAACACCTGACACGTTTATTTGTTTACGGAGGTTCTTTTCTGAGGCAAACAAAATTGATGCTCAAGAAGAAATTTCTCGTAATGAGCAGCAGTATACCAATATAAAAATCAATAAAAGTCCTTCTGAAGAAAATAAAAGCGAAGATGAAAAGAATACAGAAACAAAAATTAATGTAAAGGCTCTTAGTGTAAAAATTGCCAGGTCAAATGCAACTCTAGCCGAAGGAAGAGTAACTGGCGTGATGTGCAATTTAGTTAACCGTGGAAAAGATTTTTTTGGAGTAGAGGGTAGGTTAGGTTCATTGCAAATAAAGGATGTGAGTAGCCACTCTGGGAAGTACCCTGTCAAGTTTACTTTTCAAGGAAAACAAGCCCTGGATTTCGATTATTTCCGGAAACGTAAGCGTTTAAAACTCATAGCTAATGTAATTCGGTTTCTACAATTTCATTACATGTTTTACAAATTCATTTTGCAGAACTTGATGCGAAATTTCGCCTACAAATGTCTTCAGTAGTATGCGTTCATACCCAGCGATTTTACACAGAATTTTCCACTCTCATATCTACCTTGTTTGGATCTTTATCCTCTTTTGAAGATAGGGATACGCCTGCTGGAGCTAGTACAATTTCTACGAATAATGTCGAGGAAGAAAAGTTGAGTAGCGTTCGGGTATCTTTAGATATTCAAGCCGGTGCTCCGGTTTTACTATTCCCGTATAGCTCAACTTCTAGAAACCTCCTAGTGGCCGATTTGGGACATCTATCTGTGAGAAATAAGATCATTGAGGAATCTAAAAAAGTTGTTTATGATATAATATCTGTGGATCTCATTGAGATGGATTTGTTCACTGCTGAATTGCAATATAACGCGACCTCCTTAGTTTCCCAGATATCCAAGGAAAACTTAAGCAGTGACATCCTGAAGTTATGGGTTTTAGACAAAAACAGAGTCGTTGTGAAAACTTCTGAGAGCACCTCTTTTTTAAAAGAAAAATGTGCATTAAAATTAAAAATGAAAAGATTCGTGTTAGGCGCGGAGTTGAATCCTTCTCAAGCCACTACTAGCATTGAAGGAACATTATCTACCGTGTGTTGCTTTCTGGACCCGGAAAAATATAAGGTATTTGGAACGTGTTTTAAAGAAAAACCCATGGAAAGAATTTTGTTTTCGACTTTGGAGAAGTCGGTTTTACTTTTAGGCATTATTTATTTTTAACTATAAGTAAATAATTTTATTTTGCTTTTGATGGATACAGCTAATACGAGGATTATTGGAATTCAACATCGGTGAAAAGCTTGAAACCCAGCAGAGTGGCGTTATTACACCCATAAGAACTCGATTAAGTTCCATGAGCGGTATTGCTGGGGATACCATCGTTTTTTCAGCACCTGTGGTACCTGCCGCTACACGGAAAGAACTAGTTGTCGAGTTAGACCTTGTTAACGTGACGCTGGAGTTAGTCAAAGAGAGTGGAGCCCGTTTGAGTAGAGTGGACTTCATCAAATCTAAATTTACATTTCAAAATAATTCTGACGGAACAAGGGATGTAGATTTAGCATCCCAGGAAATATTAGTAACTGATGCTCGATTCAAGAATGTTTATGGCGATGTAGACAGCGAATCCGTACCAACGTACAAAAATGTCGTTACGGCCGAAAACGTTTTCACCAATATTCTTCAGCAGAGTAGTGCTGTTAGTGTGGCATCAACTCCAATCAATCCATCTGGGGTTTCGTCTGGTTCGTTTCAGTCGAACACCCATCTTCAAGCTGAAATTCATTACAGATTAACACCTAGGGGCTCGAGTATTACGATTGTTTTAAATAACATGAGATTAATGCTTATCTTGGATTGGTGGATGGAGTTAAGGGCTTTTCTCTCGCAGAAAGGGCCTGTGCCCCCTAGCGTACTAGCTGAAGACGAATCAAGTAAAAATGCCGACACAAGATTGAATGCTTCTCCTCTGTTGAAAAGATCTCAACACACGGCGACACCTATAACTGTCTCTGCGGGTATTGTCACCAAAAGAGCTCCCGTTCTTGACGTACCTGCAACAACATTTGAATTAAAATTAAATGTCTCTAATTGCGAACTTGTTGTTGTGGAAGATCCATCTGTATGGGACACTAATGCAGTTATTCTCAAAGTAAGGAAGTAATACGTTGTAATGCTATTGCTATAGTAATGTAATGTAATGCTCCATGGTATTTTTTCCGGATGGTTTCATTAAAATTTTTTATTTAGAGCACTGCTGTCCTGAACTACAAACCACATTTGGAGCGGCCTGTCACCTGTACGTTATTGCAGTGTGAATTATTTTCTTGTATATTAGGGTTGGAATCGGACACAGCGTTATCTATCGTTGATCCAACCGATATAAATTTTGAGTTAGTTCGAAAGACCAGGGCTGAACCACAAGGGATACTCGATGCTACTCTTTCTCCATCCAATTCGGCTAAAACTTTACGCGTTCAGAGCCCGCAAATCTGTTTACGACTGTCTTACTATGACATGAAAATGTTTGTTCATCTTATTGAACGATTTTCGAAGCAGGCTCAGGTGCATTTGCTCCACGCCGATTTACCAGACTCGATTGTAAACGACGATCAGTTATCAACCACGTCGTCTATCAAACGAGTAAGTGTTGGTTCCATAATACCTGTGATATTTTTTTCATATTTTGAATATTCAGTCTATTTTGCTGTTGTTTGCGCGCGTAAACCATTGTTAGAATTTAGCTGCCACTATTTCAGCATAAACTGATATTGCAGGGATCTATCGAACGAGCAAGTAGTTTAGACGAATCATCGTTGCAGTATCTGCTGTCCATGGGTTTCAATCGCCAGGATTCGGAAGGTGCTCTTTGTGCATGCGGAGGGCGACTGGATGATGCAGCGATATACTTAACTAGTTCAACAAAATCACTGGACCTTGACGGAGACACGCGAGACACATTGTCGAGCTGTGGAGGCTCAGTTGACCAGGAACCTATAATTACTGTGAACGCTGCTAGTACTGATGGCCTTGATGGCCAGCTCTCGGATATAGAAATCAAGTGCTCATTTTTGTCCCTGTGTGTAATCGATGATTGCAAAGATGCGGATGTGCCATTGTTAGAGCTGGCAGTTAGTAGTTTAGAGCTTGTTCAAAATTGTTTGGAAGGTTCAGGACAGGCAGAATGTCATTTGAGTGCCGATTATTACAATCGGGAGCTATCTGGTTGGGAACCTGTCCTAGAGTCTTGGAAGTGTTTAATTTTGTGGAAGAAGAACGAGATCGGGCAGCTAGGTAAGACTTTAGGTTAGGGTCCACCAAACATGATTATAATTCACATATATGGCATTAAACCTATTTACTACAGAATATTGGCTTTTTAACTTACAGGGCACATTTCCCCTGGGAACGAATTTCCGACCAAATCGCCCGAATTAGAACTTTCGGTGACATCGCGGCAAGTTATGAACATTAACGTGACTTCTACCCTTTTAAATTTGTACAAAACTGTTTCTTTGAATTGGTCTGAAGAATACAATCAACAGAAAACCGATAGGAGACGAGCACCTTTCGTACCATTTCTTCTAAAAAACGAGACAGGGTCTGAATTATGGTTTTCTACAATTCTTCCTAACAATGATGATTTGATTAGACAACAAAGAAATCTAAGTACGGGGAGTCATAGCTGGACAACAGGGAAGTTGGTTGGCGTTGCTGATGGCACATCGTGGATTAACGTGCCGAATGGCAGTTGTCATGCTTTCAGCTTCGAAGGGCGCGGAAAGTTACGTCATCGTAACACGCATCAGCTAAGGACGCATCAGTTAGCTGTGCGTGTGGATGGATGGCATGAAATCGTTCCGGTTTCCCTTGATAAAGTTGGCACGTATTTCCGAGTTGCGAAACCTGCTTTACCGGCTGTGCGTTATGGGGTAATGATTATTTTTAATTTGGTTTTAATAATTTGGACTCCAAATTTTGGAGTATTCGGATTCAGTAGTTTCTCATTGAACGTGCGATGGTTTTCACGTTTTCAGACTTCTGATGATTTACCATTTACTAGACTTGTGTTCGAAGTCACATTACTAGGATCAGCCCAGAAACTTGTCGTGGTCCGTTCAGCCTTGTTGTTAAAAAACTTATTAAACCAGGATGTAGAACTTAAGCTCGAAAACACTATTGTGTATCCATCTTGTAAGTAATCCCACTGCCTAGAATTACGATTGTTGTGTCACCTTATAACAATTTTTTATTTGATCTAATAATTCTTTATAGTTGCCAAAGAACAAACTGGAGGTTCTTTCCTAGCGCAAGTTAAGTCGGGAGAGTCCTACCCTATACCTCTTCATTCTGTTTGGGCTCAACTCTGGGTTCGACCTACAACAACAATGTCTTCTTCAGCTTGTACACAACCATCTTTGTACCGATATTGCGAAAGTCACCTGTTGGGTTGTCCTGATGACACTTTTAAATCGTGTTTTTCATTGGCGGAAAATCAACTTGAGCCTTACCGCTTTTGTGTAGCTGTGCAAAAGGATGAATTTCCTGCTGATGAAGATGAGCTTTACCGCATGCCGAAGGGCTGTAATGCAGCTGCACAATATTTACAGATGTCGAAAAAAGTCAATGTGGTGACCTTGTTGAGTCCATTAACATTAGTGAATTTGCTTCCCGTTGAAGTATCATATGAAGTGAAGGGAAAATTTTTGACTGAACGTTCCACAGGCCACATCAATCCCGGAAAAGAATCACGTCTGACCAGTGTATGTTAAATTAATATGACTGGGACATTTGGATTTATTTTGTGGGTTTGTAGCAATGTAGATCGAAAAAATCTGTTCAATTATAGGTGAATCTGGCCGAACAAATAGAAGTTTCGTTCTTTCTGGACAAGGATCAATTTCCTCAGGGTAACTCTGTGACACTCAGTCCAAATACAAGTGGATTCGTGACAAAGTTAAAGTTCCTGGACAATTTGAAACGACCTCTAGTTTTAACAGCTAGAATTTCTAAGGCTGAAGGAAATAGCATTACTGTGTATTTAAATTGTCCTTACTGGATTGTCAACAAAGCTGGAATTCCAATTGTGTGTAAACAGGAAGGAACTTCTGACGAAGCTGCAGGGCAGTTTCAAGAGCACGAGGTAGAAAATTCTTCTAAACTTCTTTATAAAATGTGAATAAAATTTGCTTTACACAAAATTTGATGATTTTTAGGTCGGTAGGATGGTGGCCCCGCTTTTGTTCAGCTTTTCAGATACGGACGTATCGCAGCAATTAACGCTTCGTGTTGGAACGAAATTACACGGCGATAGTTGCAAAGCTTTGTGGTCACGGTCATTTTACTTGCAAAATGGGATGAAAGTTCTTAGACTCAATGTTTCCGTTCCCTCGCCGCGGTCGGAGGTTGTTTATGTCGTCGGTGTGGAAATAAAAAGTGGCCGCGGAAGATATCGAGATTCCAAGCTGGTCACAATCGCGCCACGATTCACTGTGGATAATCGATCCAGCAGAAAATTACAGATATCGCAAAAAAACTTTACAACCAGTTTTATAGATCCTATCGCAGAGTCTACACATTTGACACTTACTCCAAATTGCAATTTACCCTTCCATTGGCCGCGGTTGGATAAGGAACAGCTTTTGTGCGTAAGATTGGCTGACGTGAAACGAAGTATATGGTCTGGCGGATTCCCAATTGAAAATGTGGATTCATTTCATATTCCAGTCAGGTAGGAAGAACTCTTTGATTGCTTTTATGCTATGTTACCTCATCTATCGGTTCTCTACTCATAACAATCAATAATCAACTTAATTTTATTCTCGGGTCGATTTTGACTCTAACAACTACTAACTCATTACACTGCTGATTTTTCATTAATCACGTTTTGGTGTACCATGCCACCGCTTACTCGCTGTGCGCTACTTTGTTGCTGAATTTTGTTATTTAATGACGATTTTGAAAATTATAGGGATTACGAAGGAGCCTGCACGTTTTTAAGAGTCGAAATAGTTCTTCAAGGGCCAACGTACTTTATAGTATTAGGCGACACTGACAAGCTACCACCACCGTTTAGAGTCGATAATTTCTCATTTGTTCCTATTGTTTTCCACCAGGTAAATAGGAATTAATGCAACTTTTATTTATTTCCTAAATTGTAGATTGTAAACCATTAGATTTTATATTTTTCTTACAGACTGCTATAGGGGATGAAAGATTGAAATTGACAGCTAAACCTGAGTCTTGCTGCCCATTTGCTTGGGATGAGCCAACTCAGCCCTCACATTTAACATTGGCCGCTCCTGGAGACACTTCTGCAGTTGTTACAATGGATAACCTCGGATTTGCTAGCCATTTAACCTACGAAAACTTTTTTTACATTGCATTCACTGCTACTTTTCCAGTTGATGAGCTTACTCGAACTCCAACTGTCGGAATGGAATCTTTACAACTAGTCCTAGACGTTGAAGGCAACAAAATAATACTGAGACCGAAAGAAATTGGCAAAAGGTGGGACTGGTGGGAAAATAATGACAAATTCGCCTCAAGTTATGTTTTTATACTTATGAGTATCAAACGTAATATTTTAGATCCCAGCTGTGGCGTGTTAACGCTGACGGCCTAATTGAGCACGAAGGCTCTAGTCCGCCAAGAGAGCCGAGAAAACCCGCACCTTATGGAACTATTCTTGTACTTGATATTGCTGGCTCTGGTCCTCAACCAACCCAGTACACTCCCTTGATGTTGAGAAAACCTGATAATAGAAGAGCTAGCACACAACATTGGGAATTTACAGCCGATGGTCGCCTAAAATGTGAAAAGCTGGAAAACTTGTATGTTCAAGCTAAGGACGGATTTGGTGTACCCCCATCTAGCCTGCAAAACAAAAATGGCAAAAATAATTTGACACAGTGGAATAAATGTAATAACCTTACCTCGTTGAATAATTTGTGTAATATATGCTTAGATTCGTAACTTATTCCTATCGTTATTAATCTGAACTGATTTCAGGGAATGATGTCGTACTAGGACCTGACCAACCGATTTGTTATTCTCGTACTGATACTGGTATTCCTGCTGAGCAAGCCGTTTGTAAGCAAAAGTTAAGACCAGGGTCAGGGCGGCTTTCTCTGACAGTTGATACTGACGGTCCAACCCGAGTTCTTCGTATAGTGGATGTTGAGAAACCGCCCAGAAGTAAAATGCTTCATCATGAATTTGAAGAAGACACTTACAACACGATTCCTAGGCTGCTTGCTAATATAAATTTAAGGAATGGATTAGGTATTAGTATTGTAAATTGTAAACCCAGGGAGGAGCTTGTTTACGTAAGGTTGTCAACGTAAGTTTTTATTTATTAATTAGATTATTTTTTTATGCTACATGGAATTAAAATTACTAAGTTCCCGTTTTTTTTAAATTTTAGGATGAGCTTGAAATACAGCGACTCTAAAGAGTCAGAGTTAGTTGAGGTTATCGTAGAAAGTTTCCAGATCGATAACCAACTTATGGAAGCAGAAAAACCTATAGCCGTTTTTGTCATTCCTACCCCTCGGTATGAAATTGACGAGTTCGGAGCTAACATTCAACCCGCCCTTCAGCTGTCTTGGCAACGCATGAAGTCAAAGTTAAATGCTCATGTTTTCAAAACCTGGGAGGTAGCCGTGAAACCTCTGAGTGTTACTATAGAAGAAAGGCTGCTTCTAAAGCTGTTTAACTGGATTGGTTGGAGTGAGAAGTTTGAATCACTTGAGGGTCTACAAGAATCCGATTTCGAAGTACAGCGAGCATTGACGAATGCGACCTCTTTAACCGCAAAACGATTTTATTTTGGAGAGCTTTCGATCCATTTGAATTTGGTAACCATTGCTTCGTGTATTTAAAAAAGGAATGATATTGAATTCACTCATTAGAGTTTTCCCTAATTGATTTTTTTAAAAATTTTTATTTATAGGTTCGACTTAGTGTTCTCACGTCGTCGAAACTTGGCACTGATTTAAGTTTAATCAAGCGACGCCTGGGCCTAACTCTCATTCGATTTGAAGATGCTCAAGTTGAACTTGATCCATTCTTAAAACAACACCCCTTCGAAACTTTCGAGTTTCTGGTTGCATCTTTGATAAAGCATTACCGAGATGAGTTGGTCTCGCAAGCCGCAATAATATTGGGTTCCACAGATTTCTTAGGGAATCCGCTTGGATTCGTCAACGATGTATCTGTAGGAGTTTCCGGACTGATTTATGAAGGATCTGTAAGATTTATTCTCATCATAATATTAATCGTTATAATTCGTTTCACAGATGGTAGAAGAAGATAGGAGTTGGTAGTTTCATGGTTGCGCGATGTTATGATTTTTTGCACAGTTTGGATCGCTGTTTAAGAATGTAACTCATGGATTGTCGAACTCAGCTGCAAAAGTTACTGGTTCCCTTGGCGACGGCTTAGGACGTACTACTTTGGACGATAAGCATGAGGAAGAGAGACGAAAAATAAGAGACGAGAATAGTGGTTCATCTGGTGAACATTTAGTTGCTGGACTGAAAGGATTTGGTCACGGAATTTTGGGTGGCTTTACCTCTATAGTGGCACAATCCTTTGATGGTGCCAGTACAGATGGCTTGACGGTAATTTTAAATGGTTGCAGGGCAAATGAACTTGACACATTTTCATCCAATGATTCGACCCAAAAACTATTCTTTCAGCCAAAGTAGTTTCACCCAAGACGTCTCCTTATTAGCTAAAATATTTCATCCAGTATTTAGCCAAACGTAATTAAAACTATAAACCAAGCCTCTCAAGCTGAAACAGTTTGTTAAGCAGACTTTCAGCTGGTTCTAATTATCGTAAATTAAAGTGTAATAAGCATTAGTTTACAGATGTGTGTCCCACAGAAACGATAGAACAGTTATTATGGTATGCTGTGCTTCAGTCCTCCATTTAAGTTCCCTTATACCGGGAAAACTAAAATAGGTTAGAATAATACCAATGCAAAATGGTAATTTTGCAATTCATGGGCTGAATTTTATGGATGTTGGTGAAAATTTGAAGGCTTTAAATTTTCTTCGCCCAAATCTCGTGTACTGGTATTTTCCGTGGGTCTAAAAGATTTCGAGGAAGCTTTTTCTAGTTGAAAATGCTTCGGTTTAAGTTGGTTCACATTTCCTATGTTATATTGTTTTCGAAATTGTTTGTTAAATATATTTGAATCAAAGTCCATGCAGAAACCTTCGGGTGAAAATGTTTTCGGTTCATTTAACCGGCTTTCGAATCCACTGTTGAAGTTTATGTATTATGTGGTGGTGTCATCAGTGATGATAATATCGTATAATGTATTTTAAATTCTGTATTCGTCAACTTTTGTAGGGATTCGTCGCAGGACTAGGAAAAGGAATCGTGGGAACAGTGACAAAACCAGCGGTGGGCATATTAGATTTAGCTACAGGAGCTGCTTCCGCTATTAGAGATTCATCCAGAACATCAGCTCGAATGGTTCCAGAGAGAGTACGTCCTCCACGAGTAGCCACAGGACATGGTGGTTTGCTCCCTGTATACTCGGATATGGCTGCTCGTGGTCAAGATCTTCTATACGATGTCAATGATAGAAATTTTTCGGAGCTGTTTATTGGCTGTGAAACACTTATGAGTGGACCTGGCAAAGATCTACGTATTCTGGTGTCCTCTCAGGCTGTTACTGTGTTCAAGCCGTCGCAACGAAATGTACCTATTCTCCGTATATCGATGAGGTAGCTCAACTTCTTATTGTCATTTACACATGCTTGTAAGTAAATATTAGTAAATATTTGCATTTATTATTTCAGTGACTTGATCGAAAGTAAAGTGGTTACTTTTCCCGACGGAAAGGTTTGTATTGAACTGGTTAGACTTATTCCTGGTCACTATCGTGGAGTCCCCCAACATAATAGTCCCCAAGTAACTTGCGACAGTGAAACCATTGCCACTAGAGTGGTACAACAAATTAATTATGCTAAAGTTTTGTATGAAGAAAAACGACATTCACAAATTGAGAAACCATCTTCTCCGCTAGAATATTAATCATTGAGGACACCAATTTATTGTAGGCTTGAATTACTTAACCAAATATTTTCGAAAAAATTATACATCTTGCATGCGATGAAGTAGTTACCTCTACTCTACGTAAGGCGGAGCATTTCTATTCTTTGGATATGTTCTGTAGAGATAACTTTATTATAATTATTCTAGTTTCTAGTCTTCAATGTTCCAGTTGTAAGATTTAAAGGTTTAAGTTATACATGGTAACTTATGCTTACACTAAAATGCTGGCCCTATGCTTAGTCATTCAGCTACTAATTGACATCTTTAATAATTATAATTACCTGTCTTTGTTAAAAGGTGAACTTCTGTATTCTATATTGGTTTCTACTAATGCCAGTGAATGCTGTTTTAAATTTACATCATAAAGCAATTTTATTGATTGAAATTTAAAGAGGATCACAGCATCTTCCTTAAGATAAACGTTATTGGTAAGGAAAGTAATGGTGAAGCTTCTTAGATTGTTGGATTGAAAACAACAAAATCTAGTAATTTACTTTATCTAACATAATAATTGAAACCTGATGGAAAACAAAATTAAAATTAACCCGTTAGTAATAATTACTTCGTAATGATGCCAGTCTAAAATCAAATGCCTTACTATATGCTTACATGCCTTATTACTAGTATTTATTCTTCGTTTCATGGCAATCCGTTGTTAAAGGATAAAGCTAGAATATCTTTGGTCGAATTTATATTTTATTCCATGTCACTGTCTCGTTCTTGTATGATTCGGTGTGGCAATTTTATTTAACTTATTTCACAAAGGTTGTACTTAATATTGATGTGAGTTATTTTATTATGTAGTTTATCACTTAATTGTTGCAACATTTAAACGTAGAACGTCAGACACCTTCACAGCTCGTGAAGTATTTTTCAAAATCCTGTAGCCAGTTATTTTCAACGCTCGTAAGGTTAATGCACTTTATTGCAGAAGTCGTTTTATGATTTCCTTGATTATAATAATAGCATTTTCAGCTAAAAACGCCGCTAATTTAACTATGAAATTGCATCACAACCTAGTTTTAAGTAGTAGGAAAATTTATTTATGTATCTCTTATGTTTACTACAGTTCAATCTTAAGGTATCCACAAGTGTTGAAGTTTAGATGACATATTTTGTTAATTTAAATCCATATTTTGAGCGTGAGCAATATTTAGAAATCTAATGTGTAAGTAGATGTTTTTAGTAATCATAAATACGTAATAAATATTTATTAGGGCTACATGTTTGAATGCAGTAATTTATTTGAAGGCTATAGGAAAACATTAACTTCCAAAATCGTAGTGATATCGAGCCTTCAGCGCAGTTGTTTATAGATACCACAGTGATATACCGTAATAGTAGAGTTTATGCGAACAAATATAATTTGTAAATAAACTAACCCGTGGATCATTAAAATGCTACAAACTTCGTTTACAACACCTACTTTAAAAAATGATAATATCGTTGTTGTTTAATGCATCTCACCTCACCAAGTTTATGTATTTTGTTCTTGCTTAAAAATTCTGGATCACGAAGTCAAAGTTAAGTACACGTTACATTGCTCATTATCGACACCAGTTTTTTAACAACCTTTGAAGATTTAAAAAGGTTTTTGGCATTGCTTTCTTTGTAGGAACTGGAAACTAATTGAAAATTTTATGTATCACCGTAGTAGGTTCATGCTTATAGTTGATATTAATGCTGAGATGTGGGCTATGATTGGTCCATATAGAATAAGCCGCACCCCCAACTCCTCCCACGCGGGAAATTTAAAATTAAAAACATTACATTTTAAGAACCTCACTGAGCCGAAATCAAGCCCGTGGTGAGTAATAATCGCAGATCGCGAAGCTTGAACACGCGCAGTTTGGGATATACACCAGGGATAGCCTTTTATATTGTTGTGATGGTTAAAAACACGTGACTTTTGACGCATGCGTACAAGTTGAATACTTACTCTGCCAATGCCATCGGGGATGGCATAGCGGTGTGTTGTTTGCGGGTGAACCCGAAGTAGGTAAGTGTTTTTCTTTTTTGGAAAAATGGAAGACATTTTATTGCTAAGAGTTGAAATTTTAACAGAGTTTAAACCCAAACGAGAAAAAATTATTAATAAAATTTTTAAATGAGTATTTTAATAAACCGTGGAAAATAAACTGGTTATTTCTCTGAAAAAACGAAAGCTGCAAACACGAAAAAACACTGTAATGTCTATCTCTGTATCGCGAACGAAACTTTTCGTCTCCACTCTCTGAAAGCTTAAACTGGAGCTGTTAGTTCTAGAGCGTCAAGCTTTCAACAATAGCGTCGATCTCGAAGGAGTACGTTTCAGACTGTTGGGTAGGGAGTCCGTTGACCCAACTGTC
>JAQFXU010002324.1:0-21560 GCA_034693705.1 Spatulosminthurus flaviceps
ATCAACGTATCTCATGCAAAGACCCCCAAGCAAGTGCATATTGCTCATTCTCCCAAAAATCTGGTTTTCCTCCTCCCTGAAACCCTTCATACAATGAAAGGACTTCTAAGCCTGGTCACAGTGCTCAGTGACATTCATAAGTGCTGAATAATACCAAAACTTTTCAAATTTTATATTAATGACACAAGCATCATTCAGTGCAATAAAAAATGGTCATTTTGTGATCCCCTGAGTCCATATATCTCTTGCAAGGACTCCTAAGTTCGCAGTGCTCAGTGATACACTTGAATCCTCAATAATTCAAGTTTTTTGAAACTTTCACATCGATGAGAAAATCACTATTACTGGAGCTTTAGTAAATGATCATTTTAATTCGTCCCCAAAGCAGTACATCGTTTAATGTAGGTTTTACGTGATTGACGTTGCTATGTCCTGTTGCTTGTAAGAAATATGTAAACATAGGTTATGCCATGTCTTGTCATTGTACGAAGTAATTGGACTAATTAAAATTGTCGTTGCACTTTGCCCATGGGATGTACCAGCTTAGGAACCCACATTCCATGCAGTAAAGGTTGTGGCTAACCGTAGAGTTCTAAATTTATTTCAAAGTATTGCGCATTTTTAAATTTACATTTTTTCAGAGGCAGATGGCAATGTGGAACAGCTACAGTTGTGATGATTACAGGCTGTTTAAATTTGGTGTTGTAATTTTGAAATGATTGCAATTAATTACTATTGCGTGCAGTATTACTAATTGCAATTCATATTATCTCAATGTGGGAGCCATATATAAATCATAATAACATAATATGCGAGATATATCAACAACACATGGTTATTCGTAGTTTCCTAAAGTTGTTGAAAGAATATATTTTGTTGACGTGAGGGTATCCTTTGTAACTGCTTTTTGAATACATTTCTAGCAACCTGATCACCCTTTTATACAAATTGGGATGCAGCTTCAACGTGAAAAATTAATGATGCAGCAAAAAAAACCAGCTCAGAACGCGAACCAGCTGAGGCAAGTTTTCTTCGAATACCCAGGTAAGTGTCGGAACCATCTTGCATGCAGGCCTTCATTATTTAGAGATGAAGATCATATTAGGTATGGAGGAATTTACCTGTATGTTTGCTCTTAGGATGAAGTAGATGGGCAATCCGAGAATATTGAAAATGAAGATACTGTCATAGATGGGTACCAGTGCAATCTGTCTGAAGAACGAACACATCAACTTCTGGCATGTCAAAACGTGCAGTGAAACGTTCGAATAAAATTCTGCCACCCATATTGGAAGTTAAGAGGAAGCTGTACCAATTCGCAAATTTTACCTCTATACAATCGTTTCACCTCGCCCTAATAACTTCTGACAAAATATATTTTTTGTTTGTAAAGGATATTGCGCAAGTTCTTAGCGAGCATAAACTGACTTCCTATATAATTAATGATCGTATCCCACGCGGATAGTACATATTTGAAAAGGACAGGCATGCCGTAGCAACAGTGTTGATATCAAAATTCATAGATTCTGCAGGATTCTAGTAATAACAATTATTATATTATTCATATTGTTGCACAAGTGTTTTGTTCCAATTTAAAACTCGATTTTTTTAACTTAATGCAGTACTCCCCAGCGATTACTTGATCAAGTGCCACAAGATCTTGTTAAAACGTTTCCGACTTTGGGAAACCGACTTGATAAGGATGGAGACTATAAAACGCGGAATTTCATGAGTCCAGTTGCTCATCATACCCCCAGTTACTTTGACGTTTAAATAATATGAGACTGATATATAAGACTGGAGCTCACAATCACTTGGTAAAGGTACAGCATTGCCCACCTTACGGTATCATTATACATTATGTTACATTTCATATGATCATATTTGGTTTAAGTAATTGTTCGTAAAAGCTTCTAAATCCACGATAAACATTTTTTGATTTTGAAGATACAAATGAAAGCTATTTGGAAACTGAAGCCGAATTCATGGGAAGAAATTCAAGCCATTCTAAAATTAGCGATCTCATGTTACGGTCTGTGTCCATCGAAGAAAAATTATCTTCGACTTTAGTTGCTGTAATTCAGAAGTACCCAAGTATAAATAATAGACACGATCAGCCAAGACTTCGATGCCATTTATCCCGTCCAGAAAGGCTACTTGTACAAGTACTTTCCAAAAATCTGTGATAATCCGTATGACTACGCCTCTGGTTCTGGTATTACTGCGGTAGATCTTGGAATAAGGAAGCATCCAAAATCTTGGAGTGAAGGTAATGTTTATTACCATTATCTACAAACCTTATTAAATCCTCAATTAAACATGTGGGTGACATGTTCAACGTTCAAAGTTCAAATCTTTGCCAGCTGGAGAGATTTTTTAAAGACCTTTTAAAACTGTAGACCGTAAAAGTTTGATTTAACATGTTCATTTAATTTTCCAGAGGATGGCCAAATTATCGCATTTCTTTTTCTGCCTTTATTGCTTGTAAATTCCTGTCGAAATAATCAGGACGACTCTGATGTTTAGAAACAAAAAACCTCGGTCCGTCCCAGCAAGAAAACTAAAATGATTAAGCAAGTCGGTGAAAATGCTGGAAACAGTTCATAGAGTAGGACAACTAAAGCCTAAAACTACATTTCCGATTTTATTGTTCAATTCAATGCTGCAAGTACTGTAATTTATAATATTTTTAATTCCTGTATGTAAAATTACTTATGGAAAACATTAATCACTTCAAACTTTATTTTAATTTAGCCCCAGTGCAATGTGAAGGACTATTTGCAAGAAAATCTTAGCAAACCACCACATATAGTCTTGCAAGGAGAGCGCCGCACTCTTGAAATCAAAAAGTGCTGGGCCGTGATGGCGGGAGTGGCTATTCCATGCTAAACAACTTTATGTAGTCCCTGGACACTTGGTTCCAAAGGAACTTTGTGTTCAACCAAACCTTTGTGCTTGAGGCGAAACCAATATGTGATTTCATACTTCATGGTGTTTTCTAGAAGGCCGTAACACTTTCATCCCTACGACTAGTTTCCGCAGTTCAAAGCCTCATTGGACAAGTATATATCGTGCAGGATTAAATGGAATGTGAAAATCCCGAAAATGTTGCAAGGCACAGTCTGGACGATCAGTGAGCTTGATTCTTTTTATATTTAGTTTAGATAGATCTGTAACACTGTCAACTAATTTTACTTAAAATAATTTTGTCGTTTACATCGTCACCGGCAAAGATCTTCGCGTTTCTACAGCTCAAATGCGCAAAAGTTCACGACATGTGTGTTTACTTTTTATTTATTACAACTTTAGATAACTAGGTATTTATATTTACAAACACGTTCATTTTAATTTATTAACGATGGGTGAACTAGACACTATGATTTGTTAACAATAATAATAATCTATTCAATCGTATTACCACCAACAGAGCAGTCACCAGTTCAGCAAATTAAATAGTCCTATTTAACACATAATAAATAACACTAAATTATTCCGTGGGACTCACAATGAGTGTTGACACCTTTTTCTTCCGAACTGTTGTTGTCCACCATCTCTGTATGAGGAATAAATGGCTGTTGCTAATACATTTATTGAAGTTTTTTCGTTGCGGATACATATTTGCTTTTCAATATCAATGCAGCTATTTCAGATATATGTATAATCACTTAATATTCAGTTTTGTGGAAAGCTGTGAATTTAACCTATTCAATATGCCGATAAACATTTCCGTTAGCCAAAATTTCAATGACACGCCAAATTTGTAATTTGAAAAGTATTTTTTAAATTTTTTGGCACTGACAGTAATTTATAGACACATCATTCTTAATAATTCTTTGCTGTTACCAAACACTTTTTCAATAAAATGAACAACATACTTATACGGGCTGCAATGCAAGTGTAGAAGTCGCCACGGCGTTTAAATGTGCAGGGATGACGGATGGTAAATAATACTGGTGGCCCAGGCAATTACCTACGCAGGGACCACTGTCATCTTTTAATATAAGTGTCCCTGGCAGGTACATTTGCAGCCATCACTGTCATATTATTATACATGAGGCTCTGGCAATTATCTATGCCAATAATCATTAGTTATAATTAAATATATGGGACCAATGCCATATTAAACAGGTGGCCCCGGAAAATACGTACGCATGAATCACTGTCACTGAAATCTACACGAAGCCCTGGCAAATTCATTTGCAGGAACCTCAGTCATGAAAATGCACAGGAAACCCTGGCAACAACATTTACATGGGCCACTGTCATCATAATCGACAGGAAACCCTGGCGACAACCACTACAGGGAATTTGGTCAGTAAATTTGACGGGAAATCCTGGCAACTACATTTGCAGGGACCCCTGTCATTAACATCTACGGGGGAGCCTGTTAATTTTACATTCATCAATAGCTTGTAGAACGCCCTACAGGGGAATGCAATTCCAAAATCAACAGGATCGCGAGTTCAAATATTAATACAGGCGTTCCCTGTTGAATCAACATGATTCCCTGTTAAATTTCAGATTTTTTTTTTGCTGTGTACCAGTACAGTGCAATGGCGTTCTGCACCAACACTTGACGACATCCTTCAGGTATTCCAAAGCGTCTGGTTTATCGAGAATATTATCTATTTTCCTCCATATTCCATGCATTCGCATCGCATACCAGTCTGCCGGCTGGGCACTTGCAGCAATGCAATGCAACATCAATGACTATGACAACCATGGCTGAAATGCTGAGGTCATAATTATAGAGAAGTGCATTCTGCCGAAATACACAGCCAACACAGCACCAGTTTTTACTATGATTCTCTTTCTCCCTTACTACCTTTGCACCGGAGTCGTATACTTACAATCCATAAAAATACTCGGGGTCGGGACTATTTATATTTTTGCATGATCTATTTACCATCATTTACAAATACTACTGCTACCCTTTGCTTTGACACTCAGAACAGAAAATAAATAAATCAATAAATATATGTAGTATTTTTTGAAAAATAAGCAGTATGCTCTTCTTCCATTTTGCAGTTCTTAATTTGCCGCACACCACACCACATTCTGTTATACCAAGCAACCAAGTCAGAAATCAGAAATATGGTAATTTCAGGTGTGCATATGTGCACGTTTATTTTATACTTGCATGAATTAATTTTGTTTAATATGACATATTATCTTGCGCGGCAGAAAAATATGCATCGTCGTGAAAATAAAATTAAAGCTGTGATTTTTAAAATATACTAAAGGAAACATTAATTAAAATAATGATTATTATCACGAGCGGGTACACGAGCGTACAAAAGTAAACGAAGAAATTGAACAACTGAACAAGTAATTAAAAGTAAACGAAGATCCTTTTAGCTTTGAATTATGAACTCCCCTTAAATAGTTTTTTCGAAACTTAACGTAGCATAAAAGAGGTAAAAATAAATGCAGTAAGAAGGTTTGAAGAAGTTTTTGAATTTAATTAATTGAAGATTGAATTTAATATTTTTATTTTTTCTAAACTAATCCAACAAAGTGTCATTTTATGCAAAACCGGACAAAAAGGATGTTCAAGGGTACAAGCCCTTGCGTCCCACTCACGAAATTTTGCCAGCAAGTTTATTCTCATGATAAAGATTTGTGTACGTTATACCAAAATCGCAACGTGAGTTACACCCTTTAAAAATTAGTAATGCTATTTATGTAAACGGTTACCGTGCAACGAAGTATCACTATTTTTTGCAAACATTTGATTTCTCCTAAAATAGGGGGAACTTTGCAAGCGAATTTTCAAAAGTAGAAAATTCTAAAACATGCAAATCAGGAAAAATGTTGTCATGATTTTGTAAAATTTTGCAAAATGATTGTGTAGAAGGCAAAGCTTTGATCTACGTTAGTCCTATTTTTTACCATTATTCATCAGTAAGTAATCATCACTCGAACTCGAAAGCTATTGAGCTTTGATTTTTTTTTCAGGAAAGGTTGCTTATATAAACGCACCTGAAAAACAAATACGTAGCCATTTTAATAGGAGGGGGTTTAAGGTTAGGATGAGTACGAACGTTAGCTATATCGATGTCTATAGCAATATCATAAGCTCATATGCATATAGTCTGAATACCGATGGCAGGGCTGGGGTTCGAGCTCTTCTTCGAGGTTGAACAATTTGTAAAAACTTCTGTATCTTTGATTCCCTTTTCGGAATGCCAAAACTGTCGTCTCGTACCTTTTAATGATCTGACGGTACTGCATTTTATTACCCGACATCATCGGACCCGAAACTTAAAATGCTGTCCTCCCAGGTGCCACACTCGAACTATGATGTTGTAGTTGTAGGTATCGTATATCGCTCAAAATATCTCAGTGAGGGCTTTTCAAGTTTTAAAATTTTTGGTTAAAATCAAAATTAAATGACCAATTTTAATCATGAATGGTGATGCTGATCGTTATGGTTTGTAATTGTAACTATTAAACCAATTGCAATGATTCATAGCAAATCTGAAAGCTCATAATTTACATTCTATTCTAGGCCTAGAACTGATCCTGTGGTAATTCAATTCAAACCTCATTAATGTGTTATTTTTAGTTCAGTGAATATAGACCGGTCTCCCCAAATAATACTCTAAACCTGGTGCATCCACATTTCAAAACTGCAGGGCAGGGATATCAGTTTTGCTTTCAATTAATTTACAACAACGCTGGCGAGTACCAGTTTCTTTACCCATTTCTTTCATGGCCATGGGCCCAAACTCGGCACTCACATATTCAGGCTTATGATTATGATAATGGCAAAAATGAAAAGCCCTCGCTGTTGTCTTGCGAACAATACTTACCACAACAAAATCTAGGTGTGAAACCTGGTGGGAACGCATTGTTAAACAACCAAGAGTATTCCCTTTTTTATTTAATTTTTATAAATTCAACCAAAAAATTAATTTCTGGATTTTGTAACAGCTAAACCTCTTTATGTAAAATTGGAGCCGAGACACCGAATTTGTTACATTCATAAGTTACATTCATAACGTAACGGAGTTGTAGCCATTTAACTATAGGCGAGGACGACGTACGCAGAAGAAACCAGGCAGTCTTCATGTATTATTTGTGGATTAAAAATGACAGTCAGTTTAATTATATTGATCCGCATTTGTGAAGTGTGAAGAACAGCCTGGACTGGACGCACTTTATTCCCTGCAGACTGGGGTGTCCGAGTTGCTGATTTCTATGGTAGTCCTGTTATAAACATGTACGTTCTCCCGCTTCATTCATGCAATTTAGTAAATGAAGTGTAAGTATACACCCACTCAGGAAGAATGCCTGTCACATTTATGTTTAATACAAACTACTCCCTAATATTTAAGGCTATTTAAGTGAAAAATGAAATGAAATATATTAACAACAGAATGGGTTTTTGGGTACAACAGAGATTTGCATTCTTGAAATTGAAATACCAAGGTTAGACCTTAAACTAAATTGTAACAACGTTGCCATCCGCAAATACGGTTGGCTTGATATCTAGTGTTTAACCAAAGAGGTAGAAACAGTAGACTGCAACAGTAATGAACGACGAACTACGTTGTGTTGTAAATTAAAATATACAGCCCGTTAAAATTAAAGCGTTGCGTTTTGCGTTATGAAAGTCTAGCGTTTTGTTAAATTGTTAATTAAATCACGCAATACGCATGCATGCATGACACTTGACTTCGACTATCGCAAATTGCAACTGACTGTGCCTGTAGATGCAAATGTAAGCAAATAGGCACAGGCAGGGCAAAGGGCAATACAGTACAGTAAAGGAAAAGGAAGACATTATTACCTTAATATTTTCTTTATTATATTCAAATGTCAAATGTCAACCCTGATATTGTGGTCTTACTGAGATACGACGAATATAAATACTGAACGTATCACATTTTGATCTTCACACAATGAGTTGGTGTTGGTTGAACGATCCCTGCGCTCTGGTCTTGTAGCGCTGCGCTAGCAGCATTTGCATTACTCAATTAGTTATACCACTTGCCACATTATCAGGGACATTAGTGTGCATTTATAAACACTAAAAGTTATTTTCGGTGGATGTCTTCATTTACAATTAGTGCTTGCGGCTTGTGATTGTAATGAATGTAAATATTCGGCGAACGTCTGCTCTATTGACTGCGCTTAAATATTCTTCCGGTTTATGCGGTTTTGAATCCTTGTCTCTAGTCTCTGTAAAATTAATACTGAAAAGCTATTGAAAAGCTCATGCAGATGTTTTAACAAGCGTTTATATTTTGCAAGTAATTAAAACCCAAGCAATGTTCCTCTATAAATTATATGCAACAGAAATTACCCGGAGATCAAGATTTTTCACCACAGCAGCAATAAAACGGAGCTCGAGCTGAGGAAGCGAAGTAATCCATAGAACAGGCAGAATGGAAGCCAGGAAAATATGCCACCATCTGACCGCTGATGTTATTCCTAAGCCGAATTCCACATCTACATACATTCAAGCCTACGATTTCGAGACCTTTGATGTTGTTGAATTGTGCGAAGCTTTACGAAGCTATAGACCCGTGATTATTGCTATCATTGGGATTTACCTGGTGGCCATATTTGGTGGTCAGAAGTTAATGAAGAATGTTGAGCCCTTTAAGCTTCGATGGCCTTTACTTGCTTGGAATGTTTTTCTGGCGGTGGTGTCTCTCATTGGGTTCTTGAGAACTTTCCCTGAGACGTTATTTAATCTGGTTCAACCGGACGGATTATACATGACCATATGTCGTTTGTACGCTTGTTGTGTATAGATATTTTTAATATTGTAAATAATTGTTGTGCATAAATGGGTAGATAATATTGAGCGGGATGAATAAATAATAAATGTAATTCATTTTTTCAGCGACCACCATAACTACGCCACTGGTTTCTGGGCCCTGGTCTTCACCCTGTCAAAAACCTTTGAGCTGGGTGACACGGCATTCATAATTCTGAGGAAGCAAAAACTGATTTTTCTGCATTGGTAGATTTTGTACATGTTCTTGGTATTCACACTTATTATTATGCCCATCCTGTGTAAAAACTTGGCAACTTGGTCCTTAACTTGTCATTGAAGTCTTCGGTGTGAACAGTCAAGCATTTAATAACTAAAATATTAAGATTATCTGTGTGATTAAGGTATCATCACATCACGGTGATTATGCTGACGTGGATGGCTCACGAGAATTACGACCCAGGATTCCGATGTTTCGGTCCAATGAATTACTTCATACATTTCTGCATGTATACATACTACGCCTTAAAAGTAAGGTGTTATCATATGTAAGTGTATAAATAATTAACATGTGCGTAAAAGAAGATTTCTTTCCAGTGCCAGAAGATCCATGTGCCGCGAGTTTTTGCGATGGCGCTGACATCGATGCAGATTTCTCAAATGGTTGTAGGTTTCTGCTTGGGTCTCTACAGTCTTCATATTTTGTGTAGGTGCTAAATTTATGCTAACTAGAAACTATAAAGAAAGCATGATTTTTCAGCTACTGTTTTGGAATTGCAGATTTAGATAGTGACCGTATTTGTTATCGTTCACTGGACAACATTCTTTTCGGAATGTTCACCTATAGCACTTACTTTGCCCTGTTTCTCAACTACTTCTTCAGGACTTACCTTACCCGGCAAACAAAGGCTAAGGCCAATTGACAACAACCATACAAACCCACAAGTGAAGCTGCTAAAATGTTTTCTCGGACAAACTGTCGCCTTATATGCTTTTTTGAGCCACATATTAAAATTGTTTTTGGCAGTGGAATATACTTTTACTAAGTTAAATAAAGCATGGTCAGACGCCAGACTGGCTGAAAGTTTCAATTTCTTTATCTATAAAAATTCAAAAATCTATCCTTGCTTCTAAAATAAATATCTTGTAAGTGAGTTGGAAGATTACAGGCTATCTCCGTAATGGTACTAGTGATAAGTGTATATGTGTAATTTTAATTTTAATAGAAAAATTCAATTGTCAATTGTTAATAATAATTGTTAGGGCTTTATTGTTAACTGTTTTCATAGCTTTTCGGATTCAGTAGCTTTTTAGGTATAAATGTGACGATATATTCCAACTGATCATAAAGTTATGATTTTACAATGTTCAGGATACAATTAAGCAGGGTTCTCCGTGGAATTATTGTTTTCGTTTGGCAAAGCCTCCTCACCATAATCCCAGCTAGCATCACCTTCTTCTGCGTCCTCCTCTTCTTCCTCCTCTTCTTGCCCAGTTGGATCGTCTGCGGCCCTCATAGCGTCTTCTAACATTGCAGCTTCAATATCTGTCATTGCCCCTTGCTCATCCTATAATTTAATGTTTTATTACAGAAATTTACGAATAATTTGAAATCTTTAAATCAAAATAGTGAAAGATATTGCTACCTGTTGTGCATCTTCATCATCATCCAACTGGAAATGGCCGATACCGAATTTCTCGAAATCATCCTCCAGACCTGCACCTTCGGATTTCGGCAAGTATTTTCTGAATCCCTCTAGTTCGGAATCGGCTAGTATTTGTGCTTCTCCCACCTCTGCTATGGGCATCAATTTCTGTACAGAGGTCACACGTGAGGCACTTGTCTTGGTCAGCAGATGTTCCCGATATTGATCGTCCAGGTAAATAATAGGCATGTTTTCGGAAGCCGTACTGTAAATAATCCAACGCCAACGTTATTTATATAGACGACAAGACGATGGAATAAATTATAAATATCATATGTAAAAGCGTTAAACTTTTAGAAACTCACAACAATCCCTCTTTAGTCAGTTCCTGGAGGATCTCGCACTCATTTTGAACTAGTTGAAGTGAAGGTGATAGAACAAGGTCATTAAGATTGGGGAGCTCTCCTTCAACGATGCTCATTTTTGCGACAGTAACCGGGAAAACTGCAGTAGTGTAATATTCTGTCCAATGAGATTGTACTAATTTTCCTATTCTTCTCAAAGAGACACACATTGGGGCAGTCAAGTACTGCAGGGAATTCTCTACCTCACTCTGTTAAAAGTCACCGTAATGTTAGAAATACATTAAAATGCAGTTAATGTTTCTACGCTTGATAATCACAATTAAATAAGCATTCAACAATTTACAACATTTACCAGTAGAATCACTAAAAGCTCCTTGGGGAGAAGAGCAGCCACAGCAGCGTTGCAATCCGGAGACATTTCGTGAACCAAGAGTAGCAAACGAACTCCTGCAAGTTGGATTTCCGTGTAGGGTGCGGTTCCAATAGCCGCCAGAATACTTCCCAAAATCCCTTTCTCTACCATCCAGTCAACTAATTGAGGTTTATTCCTCAGTAAATAACTACGGAACAAGCAATGTATTACCACGACTATATACCATTATTAAAAATGTCATTTGTGCCTGAACATCGGAAATCCCAAATTCCCTCCAAATATCGTGAGGTACTACATGCAAAAAGCATCGTTTATTTGTGGTAACGCTTTTTATCCTGCTTGAATCATGTTTATGAGAAGGTATAAGCATTATCAAGGTTCTCGACCTCGACTAATCCGTCGGTATATTGCTAATTATGGAGATAATTTGGGAGTTCTTGCTCTTCTTGTTATGATAATGATATTTTGTACTTTAATGTATAGATAGCTCCAAATTGCTGCCGAAAGTAGGTGTCTCGAGGCACAAAACCCGTTTTAGATTCAGCAAGCTCAGCTGAACTGGATTGCACTGCGTCAGGACTCGCGTCTGACCCAGAACCAACGTATTGTGGAACTTCATTTAAGCTTAAATCTGAATGTGCTAGAATTTAAAAAAATTAAAATAAATCCAAGTGAACTTTAAATAATTACATTCATTTACTTTGCAATAACTAACAATTACCTCCTCGAACTTCCAGGTTATCTGAGATGTTAGACGGTAGAGCCGTTTCCATCAGCGCCACCAGAAGATCATCGGCAAAAGGAGTTTCCATCATTGCTAGACTTAGCTCCCCAACTGCAAAAACCGGATTAAATTTTTTAGGGTTTGTCAATTTTGGTATTTAAATTTACGATTAAAAAAATACGACTTACTATCAACCAGCATCTCATTGTAATCTGTTTTCAGAGTATCTACAACAAGAGAATAGCAGTTCCCAGCAATTTCAGGATTTTGATGCTAATGAGAGGCAAGGAAAGATCAAGCTTTGTTTGTATTTCACTAACAAAATTTCTAAAAACTCAACAAAACCGCTTACAATAATAATAGGAAGGACTCTGCATGCCAAAGCTTGAACTCTAGGGTTGAAGTCACAAGGTAAAAGGCTGATGACGTATCGGGAAACCATTGTTATATTTGCCATGGTATTTCCTTGACTCATGTTTTCCAGGAATAGCCTTGCATGATGAATGACCGTTCGATTTTTGCACATTGTCAAGCAGTCAACCACCGACTCCAGGTCTTTCAAAATAAATGTAAATTTAATTTCTCTATATATTGTTAAGTAAGTTGATACAAAGAATTGGACTAACAATTTAGCGGCTTAGTGAATGCTTAATTAATAATTAATACCATCTCTCAAAAATGTGCTGATTTAAGCGAGGGTAAAAA
Organism: Spatulosminthurus flaviceps; assembly: GCA_034693705.1. Taxonomy (NCBI): domain Eukaryota; kingdom Metazoa; phylum Arthropoda; class Collembola; order Symphypleona; family Sminthuridae; genus Spatulosminthurus; species Spatulosminthurus flaviceps. Next base: position 12,542 of record JAQFXU010002324.1, read on the forward strand.
ATGAATAGGGGCTCGATATTTTGATGAAAATGAATGATATTACAGGATGATGAGGAAATTACAGGAGGTATCACTGCAAATGAATTCTTTGACGCGGGTCCCCCCGCAACCTTCGATCATTCTGATGAGGAATTGGAAAACATAGCTTTTATCCTTGTCTTTCATCTCATCCACTCGAAGAACTTCAAATGTCGAGATAAGAGCTCCCATCAGAGTGAATTCTACAATGTAACGTTCCCTGTTCGTTTTTAAAAGCATTACAAAAAACTTTGGAGACAATGTTTCAATGTAAATAGCCTCTTTCTAGCCAAACTTGATTTTATCAGTAATAGGATTATCGCCAATTAAACTTTCTTAATACTGATTTTTACACAATCCATTTTTCCTTGTTAAGAAATGGTATGAAACTCCGAATGCTCTCTTACGCCTGAAGACTTTTCACGAAAACTCCTAAGGCCTGAAAGTAATGCCAAACGGGTTTTCTCCGAGCAAATGCCATCTAAAATTCAATTTTTGGACAAAATTTAAAAATACATGTGCTTTCCACTAAATTTTCGAGGACTTTTCAAATGAGTTTTCAGTAATGTAATGATTCTTAGCGATTATTCAAACCTGCATGCCGACAGTGAATCTAGTAAAAATTAAGCCACCAGCTCGACTGAATAAGTAGTCTGTATCAATGGCGTCAATTGTCGTATACTCATCAATAAATTTGCCAATTATCTCGTCTCGTCGAGCGATGGATGCCTATCGAAACAAAATAGAATCCTCCTCGAAAGATATGCCATAAAAAGCTCCAGCTACTATTCTTAAAAAGTGCATATGACCTTTTCTTCGGTAATTTGTCCTCATGGTTTGATATTATGAGTTCGAGAGAAAGACCAAAGACAAAGCTTTCACTTACAACATCCCAAACATGCAAATATTTCCAAACGTAGAGTCGGGATAAGCGAGGTGGCGTCTTCATATTGAGTGCAAATTCTCTTTAACGTCAGTACACGAATCTCATCAAAAAGAATACTGCATCTGAAGAATGAGAAGAATTATGATACAGTAAACGTACATAATTCCCAATGCCATAACATGATTCTCATTTCTCAGATTCAATGAAGGGACGACCATACCAACACCAACTACTTCCCGTTTCCATCGTGTGTCCTTTTAGTCTTTTTTACCACACGGCCTTGCATACGACTAAATTGGAAGAGGAATGAAGAGGCAAGAGGAGTAGATCTGATTGTTCAATTATTATTATTCAAAGAACGCATCGCATTCGCATATCGCATCACGTAGTCATCTTGCCATCTACCAATCGGATCGGACACGGAGAGGGGTTAACAAGTCTGCATCCCACCCCATATGTCGAAAATCGATAACGGATATTGAATGTACATGGTCAAGTTGCGCAGTGCAGTGGGACAAAAATGAACTTCCAATAAATCGCGTCTTAGCTTAGGTTTAATACAAAAATGAACGTATGAAAATGAAATTAACAAGTTAATGCAAAAAATGCAGTACAAAGATCGCGCAAAGTAAAATAAGAATAACATTATTATTACGAAATCCGATTTAAAAATAATGCTAAACTTAAACATTCGAAATAAGAAAAATTCTAAATTGAAAAATTTAATATTTTTATAATTTCTTTTAAATTATTCAAAAAATAGTCACTTCTCGTAATCACTTTTTGTAATGCGCACGATTTAGTTAAAACATAGAAATACTGTTTAAGGGTACTAGCCCTGGAGGTCCAATCATTAAATTTTGCAAGGGAGTTCATTTGTGATAAACCTACTTTTGTGCAAATGTTTTTCAAAATCGCTCCGGGGGAACAACTTTTAAAAAATGCCTAATGCTTTTTAAACGGTGACCATGTACGAAGCGAAGTACCCAAATTTGTTGAAAACATTGAATCTCGTAAAAACTATGGGGACTTAAAGGCGACTAAAATTAACGTGAATGTAGTTTTTCCCGCATCGACTTTAAGCCCTTGATCTTTGAAGTACACCCAAGGGTTCTGAAGTTATCTGCAAATCTTTTTTTCGTCATCCTAGCAAACCCAATTTGGTCAAAATCGATTAATGATTTTTCGAGTAATTTTGTTTTATACGAAAAAAACCGAAAATCTCCAATATCTCCCGTATTTTGCATGCCGTATATATCGCCTTGCAACCACCACTAATGTGTATCTCTTGTTCATTACTGCAAACTTATCAGCACTGTTACACATTTCCAGGAGAAAAGGTTTTTCGCATTCATATTTGGGAAAAAGTAACCCTTAAAATCTACGAGACAGTCTAAAGCTGGTTTCGCATAGCCCCAATTAGTCGCAGTCGCTAAGCGACTTCATCTCCAAATCCCTGTCGCGTTTATCATTCACTCTCGAAATTGGCTAAAAACGGAGAGCTAGTGCGAATTTAAAGTAATTTTCTTCAAAAATTTTCATCCCGACTTCTCATGCAAGCGCCTGTACTTGTTTTTAAAAGTCTCGTCGCTCAGGGAATCGCTGAGAAAAAACCTATGCGAAACCAGCTTAACACTGCCTCAATCTCAATTATAGACTTTCCGCTCGATCTTTTGAGCTTCTAACCGTCTTAGAAATATTTCATGATTGTTGCAATTAGTCATTCGTCCTTCACCTTAAAATTATACATATATATTGACATTGACAGCAAAACCTCCCACATCCATTTAATTCAGGAAGATGAAAAACATTTAGATTCGACCACGATTGTAACGCTGCGTTACATTTTGTAGAAAAAAAGAGAGAAAAGAAATTCCTCAGACGCACATAAAACGCCTACTTATCTATGAAAGCAAATAGTATGTGTACTTTTGAACATTATTAAGATTCTAAAATACACGGGCTAATATTCCTAAATCGCTATTGTCACTTTGCACCACTTTTTCTGGTCTTTCAATCCTCTTCCAATATACTATAAGCCGTAAGCCCACCAACCGTGCATCTACCAACTTTCATCCGTTTGGATGTTTAGAATGACTGCCGTGCACGATTGGACCATGATAGTAGATTTTTTGAGGATCTATACTGCTCCTACAATTTTTGCAACACAGCTATGCAAAAAACCCATTTGTTAAAATGTAGTGAAAATTGAAGTAAAAAATGCGCTGAAATGACCATAAGTTGTTTGCATGTCCACCAAGCCGTATCCACGGCTTTAAAATATCTTCGTGTCTGAAGACAATTTTTAAGCACGTTTTTAACTTAAACCTCTGGACCCGGAAAAAGCAAAACTATTCGAAATCATTTTGAAAAAACTAGTAGATATTGACTAAAATCACATTTGACGACGCGAGGATTGAGCCTCACTATATATAAACTGTGTGTATTTACTGAGATAGGTTTATCCATGGCTGAAATCGGGACATACTGATAGCACGACTATATATAATAGTATACGAATGACAGTATTATAGGTATACATTTGGGATTGGGACATCCAACAGCGGATAAATTTTATTATCCATAGAAAAGTGTCATTAAGATAAATGACGTCATAAGTATGACGTCACATGTTCTTTTTTTAAATTCAAACTTTTTTACCGCTGATGATGAAAGGTTTCTCCTATCTATATTGCTCCGTTGCTTCGCCTATAATATCAGAATGCAGAATTAGATTATTTACTCTTTTAGCTTAGCAGATATACTTCGTTCGCGTTCGTTCTTGTTAATTATTATTGTTTTAATTTGTAGATTTTAGAACTTCGAAGAACCTTCACATGTTATTCGAAATTGAGTCAGTCTGTCAGTCACCCACAGAGTCACAATCACAAACCTGCACAAGAGCACAAATATTTTAGCACTTGCAAAAATTTAGTGGAAAGTCATTTGTACAAATTATCTGTCAAAATTTAGTGTGGTTCATGCAATGCAAATTAATTTAATTGATACAAAATATTATTGTTTGGAAAATCGGATTAAAAATTTAAGCACCCTGTAAAAATCATTTATGACATTACTCTCTTGCCATATTTGTTCATTGTCATTGGATTGGATTTAACGAAGAAAACGTTTTGGTGACATTTTATCTTTTATCATTCATTGGTAAGACATTGTTTATTATTTCAGTTATTTACATACATACCTATGCGAGCCTACATGTAAAATGAGTCTATTTACATTTTACCGAGTTAGTTTGATGGGTGATTTCTTTTCAGTTTGCTCATGTACTTACCACTTGGGAATTTAATCATTTACTGGTTTTAAGAGAAAAATTGTTTGGGGAATAGAAATAGAATGTTTTATAGTTTCCCGAGTGCTGTCAGTTCAGTGCAATGATACGGATACAAAACCTGAGCTTTTGAAAAATTACGAGATAAATGCAATTGGATTTCTGCAAGGTGAAATAACTGTTTCGGTTTTTAGGCGAATCAACAATATAGAACAAATGTAGAAGAGAAAGAGACGGCTATTGTTTTAGGTTGGATAAAAGCGGGTTCAATTTGATGTATGGATGATTTGGGGCTTTAGTAGACATTAGACATTAATTTATATATTGTTGGACTAATGTTAAATGTTAACGTTCTTTCTTTTGCATTTCTTGTTTTGTTGTGACTATACAGTTGCATATCTGATATTGTATGAGTATGAATGCGGCTTGTGTTAGACTTGCAGGTTTAGATTCGGAAGAAATGATGCGAGGTGACCTTTGGTAGTAATTTCATGTTGATTAAAAGGAGCGGAGAGTTAACAGTAAATTGTATCATGAATCGCTGCGTAGCCTGATATGATGGAGTGAAGTAAGTCTGAACTTATCCATGTAAACTAAAGAAGATACTAATGTAACTTGTAACAACATAAGTTATGTAATTGAATATTTTTGATCTACATATTTGGTTTTCAAGAAATGTAAATGGCTTATTGTATCATTGATTTTGTGTTGAAGGGTGATATGTGGATATGCACAGGGAGATATGTAAGTAGCATGTATAAGGAGATGCAGTGAGAAGATGTTTGAAAACGAAAAAGCTCATACAATTAGTAGCAATTTGCGAGAGGAATGGACTTGATAAATTAGTGATGATCTCATTTTTCAATGAAGTTTGTGTTGTGATTACAGAACATTGTGAGTATAGATCTAATCTTGTTATCTATCCAATTGCTTGCTTGGGAAGTCAGTCAGGAAACAGGAAGATAATAAAACTTTAGCTGACATTGCAGTTGACCTCTGCAGCAACTATCATCACAGGACACAAATATAAAATTACATGTAGCACTCGCGCCTGCCTGCAACTACAAACTATAGTTAGTTCTTTGCCTGTAGTGCAGCGGGGTTAACAACAAGTGCGGATTCATGATAAAATAAGCGTTGGAAATATTTTGCATGTCTTATATAGGACAAGAATAATAATAATAATTATCATTGTTGCAAAAATCGTAAGAGAATTTGGGACTTTGGATTGTTTCAGAAAATCAAAATGGGTAAGCCAAAATCCGCTGTGACAGCACAACCTCCGCTTAGAAAGCGGTTCGAAAGGCTACCGAGGCTTGTTAAGCCAATCAATTATTCAATCACTTTTGAGCCCCATTTCAGCACGAATACTTTTTCTGGAAGCGAAGAAATCAACGTGGAGGTAGTTGAAATTCTTTGGGTTGACAGTGCTTTCAGTCAAAAATATTGTGCGATAATAATGCAATAGTTCATAGTCATTTATATTTATGATAGGTTATGTATGAAACTTCAGCGATAATTCTCAACGCTGTTAAGCTTCAAGTAGAATCTGTGAAGTACATAGATGAGAAGTCTAAACTAGTGCAGGAAGGGCAAGCAACGTTTCATCGGGACACTGAAAGACTGACCTTGTCTTTTCCTAACCCTTTGAGCGTCGGTCATGGAGTTCTAAGTCTCAATTTCCGTGGGGTCATCAGCACTGATAGTATGAAAGGATTGTTTACTTCCAAATCGAGCGATGAAGCTAGTAGAGTAAATTATGTCACATTTTTTGCACCTACATACGCCAGAAATTGCTTTCCATGTTGGGATGAGCCAGCTACCAAAGCTACTTTTGTGATAACTCTGGTCGTTCCAACGGACCGTCAAGCCTTATCTAATATGGTAATGTCTTATTCCAGCTTGGCTAAAAAATGTTCAGATTTTCCAATGAAGCAAACAATACACGTTGTTTATTTCATGTTACTCAAGTGGTTAGTATTGAATGTGTCTAATTTAATAATTTTGTAAACGAAAACAAATAAACTTGATGATCGTTCATGATTCTCTAGCCATTAGAAGAAGAGCTTCCTTCGGACGACCCGACGAAAAGAGTGCTAAAGTTTGAGAAGTCCCCCGTAATGTCTACATACTTAGTTGCAATTGCCGTAGGAGATTATGATTTCATTGAAACCCGTACTACCGATGGAGTAGTTTGTAGAGTTTACGCCCCGAAAGGAAAAGCAACATTAGGAGAATTCGCTTTGGATTTAGCAACGAAAGTTTTAGATTTTTATAAGGATTATTTTGGAATTGCATATCCCTTGCCCAAAATGGATCTTCTGGCATCCGCTGATTACCCATGCGGTTAGTACGAATTACAATATATTGCATAAAAGTTTACTTTGTCTTCCCAGTTTCATGATGCATACTGATATCCATGAAACCATGAATGTGTAATTTTATTCGGGCATGAAACCATGAAAGTATACATATAATTTGAAATATTTGTGTAGGAGCAATGGAAAATTGGGGACTAGTCGTTTTTCGTGAAACCGGACTTCTAGTCGACAAGAGTTTGTCAGAAGCATCCAGTAAGCAGTCGGTTGGCCTTTTCGTCGCTCATGAATTGTGTGAGATCTTACATTTTGTTTGTATTTTCCTTCAGCAAATTTTAATTATGGAAATTGTAGTAATGGAATCAATGTAATTTACAGGGCTCACCAGTGGTTCGGAAATTTAGTATGTTATTCACTCATTCCCTTCTTTCATTTTACATCCAACTCTTCGCGCTTATTAAGCTGAGGTATTTAGGCAGTGCTCACTGCATTAAACTTGTGCAGCAGAAAGCCAATTTTTAGTAAGTTTCATTCTACTAGGTGACTATGGATTGGTGGACAGACATTTGGCTTAACGAAGGCTTTGCAATGTTCCTTGAATACCTCTGTATTGATAATCTGTTCCCGGAATGGAACATGTGGACCCAGTTCACCACTAGTGTTTACTCTCCTGCTCTGAAACTTGATGCTCTCAAAAGTAGCCATCCCATAGAAGTACGGGTTGAAAATCCAGCAGAAATAGACGAAGTCTTCGATCATATTTCATACTTTAAAGGAGCCTCTATAATTCGGATGCTGTACCATTACATTGGACCAGATAGTTTTCGAGAGGGTCTCAAAGACTATCTTTTTAAGTATGAATACCGAAATGCAGATACTGCTGACTTGTGGGCGGTCTTGGAGGATGTGAGTCGCAAACCTGTTAGGGAAGTCATGTCCGGATGGACGAAACAGAAAGGATTTCCTATAATTTCCGTGAACAGCACGTTTATTCCAGACAGTTCTTGCAAAATCCTAAAATTAACAAGTAGAAAATTCTGGACGGATGCAAAATTAAATGAGAAAGGGTCCTTTTCTCATTTAAAATGGAGAATCCCAATAACCGTCTGCAAAGGAAGTGATCCCAGTGCTGTGTGTGTGGAAGAGCTTATTGATGATTACGATTCCTCGACGTTAGAAATTACGGTTCCAAATGTCGGTCGACACGAATGGATCAAGGTAGATACATGGTGCCCTGAAGTCATACTTATTTGTATTCAAATAGCATAAGTTCTATACTACACATTTTTAATAGGTCAATGCTGGCATAAGTGGCTTTTATAGAGTTAGCTATGAGTCAGATTCTCTCGCAGAGTTCCTACCCGCTATTCGAGAACAAAAAATGCTAGCTTTGGATCGACAGGGAATTTTGGACGATTTGTTCGCGAATGTGCTCGCCGGATGTGCCCCAACAGTTGATGTATGCATATTCTGAGATAATAGATAGTAGTGTTCGCTGATATCATTTTATTTCGTTAGAAGATAAATCTTCATTGATGATATCTTCCTTTTTTACAGATACTTTGTCTTCTTGAAGCTTACACAACTGACAGTAACTTCGCTGTGTGGATGGCAATTGTTGATATTTTAGAAAAATTGTTGTCATTAATGGACTACACAGACTATTTAGAACAATTTAAGCAGTACGGAAGAATTATTCTAAAGAAAATTTCGAAATCTCTAGGATGGGAACGCAAAGAGGGCGAAGGTTAGCATAAGTAACGAATGTCAATCCGCTTAATCCTGTATCAGTATTACTTTTTATTTTTTATTATTACTTAATGGTTTATGTTACTTCTCATTGCAGACCATCTCAACACAATACTCAGGCCTTCCATTTTAAGGCAAATGATTGCCCTGGACGATGAAGAAACTATCGAGCATGCTAAGAGTATGTTCCAATCATTTCTTCAGGGGAAGCAGACTATCCAACCGGATCTTCGCCGAGTCGTTTATGAGGCCATACTTAGTGAAAAGGCATCATGGGAAGAACCTTTCGAAGAAGTCATTCAGGTATCGCTTGGTGCTTATTCCTAATTGTTATATAATTGCTTTATCTGAGCAGGATATAAATCGTGATTTTGTAGTTTCCCGTTGGTCGTTTCTGCGGTCATTTGGAGCGAGATACACTATCGGTGTGTGCTAGAGAATTTACATACACTGAATAGTGACCCATTACCGTAAAAAAATGTTGGAATTTTGCTTCGTAGAAGTAAATCCACTACTACAAAATTCTTCTTCTAAATCCACGTCAATATAAATGATTTTAATTTTAATTAATACAATATTAAACAAACCGAAATTATTATTGCTCACAATCAGTTGCGTAACCCGCTTTGACGTTATACAAACCAATTAACAATGGTACCTTGGTTCATGATACGCACCGATCTTTAACGAGCAAGGGCTCTTTGAAAAGGTATTTTGAAGGACATTCACATGAGCATTTCAAATTTTTTGCGTAGACCT
>JAQFXU010002325.1:0-21553 GCA_034693705.1 Spatulosminthurus flaviceps
TCATCAATTTTAATGACACACTTCAGTTTTTGTCAAAAACGAAGTGAACACTAAAAGGGAAAACGGACTATAGTGCAGTGGAGAAAAAGTAAAAGTCCAACCAACAACTTGGCTGTTTTCCGGATGAGAGATAAACGGCCTCATGTAGATATAAGAGTGGCTTCGCGACAGTCATAGAGATTGTAGGAGAGAAGAAAAGAGAACGAGTGAATGTTTTTGTCTTATGTATAATACAAAGGAGGCAGTGGGGCATAAGATAATTTTTTTTTCAGAATTAAACTAGGAGGAAAGGCAATGACTGCGGGTCTATATTTATAGGCGAGTCTTCATGGAAGCTGTTTTTATGAGCGAGAGATAGCAAAGGAGAGTACGAAGAGAGATAACAACTAGGGTGGTGAGTAAGTAAGAGGAGCTACAGATGTAGAGACAATGAGACATGGTGCAGGTGGAAAGAATGAAAGAGAGAAATTGGGTAGAGGACAGAAAAAAGTCCAACTGGAGAGTGAGTATATGGTAAGATGGTTTAGAAAACTATATGTGGTGATTACCAGGAAAAGAGCCATTCAAGTGAACTACCCCGGGTTGTCCACATAAATGCCTTGAGAGAGAGCGGGAGTCAACATACTGGAAGGTATCCCACAGGGAGAAATAACTTTGCCTTGATAGTCTGATTAAAAACGTGTTGCCTCTTTCCATCCCCCTCTCATCACATCCTCTCTAATGTAGCTACCTAAACCTCAACAATAGGCTTTACACAGCTCAATTCTCCTTCCAAGTCACATTTTGTCACTATCTCTCCCTGCATCAATAAAATGAAATGATAATGCTAATTTTCTCATCTTCCACCACCACAAGACAAATTCCTCGTAAGGTTTTGAAAAATCCAAAACTGTTGAATTTGGAGTAATACTCAGTTTCCTTCGCTGGTATCTCCTATCAGACTTACCCATATATGAGGCAGTCGTTTCAATTTTTTATGACTTTGTTACAGTTTTCTATTGAAAATAATTCAAAATTTTATTATGACTAATTTAATACGCACCATGCTCTCAATAAAGCTAAGAGATAAATAATTATTATCAACGTTTTTAGATTGGATGTTTCACTTGGGCTGTTTGTGAAAAGTTTTTTTCCATTTTGTGCACACTAAAATGGATGCACGTAGATACTCAACCACAGCACCAATGATAATTTTGCAAAAGGAAAACTGTGGAGTAAAGGGTAGGAGTGCCGTGCAGTACTACAGGAGAGATGACAAGTTGCTATTAAAGAAAGGGCCCATCCCCATCACTTGTTTATGTACGGAAGTGAATGGTTATGCATTATTTTGGACACTGTGTGTGTGTGTAGAAGTAATAACATTGCTCTTTGTTTGCACAATCATCCGATCCACTTTTCATGTTTCCTGGTTAGGCTGTTCCTATTTCCTGCTGTGTTAACTTTCATGTGTAATATAGGAAACTGGAGTCCCTGCCAGAGTTTCTAACTGATACTCTCTCACAGTTTGCAAGTAGAAGAAATGAAGAGAAGGGAAGCCACTTGGACATACTATCATCCCTGGGCGAGAGTGTTGCTTATCACAACTTGTATCCTTGTCTATTCGTAGATCAAAACTATATATGAATGTTACAGATACATAGTGTATCTATCCATCATTCCGTCGATAGCAATATTAATGAAACTTGAGCCGGCAGGCTGGAAATGTGCTACAACGAGCCAATAAAGACTGAAACCTTGAACATCAAAAGTAGCAGGGACCAGGTTAGTCCGTAATGCTCTTCGTGGGAGCATGAAATTCCCACTGGAAACTCAATTAACTATCTCCCCAGTATCTTGGAGAGTAATGAAGGATTATTATTGGGTCACTGATGATTAGGTCAGTGCTCGCAAAGGAAAGCCTCTCAATGAAAACAATTAATGGTTGCTCTCTCAGCAGGCCACTTTCTCCCAGCAGTTTCATTTTAAGAGCCTTTCATTTTTCGTAACCATAGCAAAGGAAAAATTATATATCTCCTCCGGGCTGGGGAGGCGGTTCAAAGCAATATATTTTCTACATCAGAAGGCATCCTTATTATAGAAAATAAAACAAGAGCTTTTGAATATTTGATGCACGTGTTGTGTCTCCTTCTGTTTACAAGGGAAATATTTTGATCAGATTTGATGACAACATTGGAACTCTCTCGAGACTTTGTCAAGGTCTATCAGATTCTACAGCTTTTTCATTATTATACATTGTTTCTCTCTCTCTTCTAGTCATTTGTATGTAGCTATGTAAGTAAAATACAACAAGCCGCTGTCTCCTTGGAATTGAAGATAAATTACTCTTTGCCATGCAAGCATGAGCCAAAAAGCTGATGCTTCATTCTCCAGTGTAGTATAAGAGTCTATGGTGAGATCAGATTTATATCTGCTGGATTAGCAGCACTCATTAGGAAGCCTTACGTTGGAATGCTTTAATGCTTTCAACAGAACGTGAAATAGTTTCTCTGAAAATATCTCTAATTCAAAAACGACCATCAATCAAGTGGTCTCATAGAGGCATAAATATGCATCCAATTATACATCTGCTCACATCTCACACACCAGACCAAGCCAATCATTTTGATGCAACGATTCGCTCCATTAATTTAATTTTCTATGAGCTAACAATGAAAATAGCAAACATCTTCCAGCTTACTGATTAATGAATTACAAGATTGTCTTATTGAAAATTTCCTTCATTTGATTAATGAATGAAATAACCTTTGCTATTTTATAAGGGATCTTCTCCGGGGAAAGAGGCACGTGACTATAGGGCCAAAGCAATTGTGTCTCTTTTGTCCTTTAGTCCGTTGACGTACAGTAGTTCCATCAGAGTTAACTTTTACTTTAATATATATGATTGTATCGTTAATTATATATGTCGGTCAAGGTAACGGTTTATTAGCATGGGTTAGTTTAACCACGTTATTATGCTTTAGTTACGAGCTAAACTAGAAAATCCTTGACGAATATAATATTTGTATGGAGCCTAACCTCTACTCTACCCTTATAACAGATTTGACCAAAAACCAGGTATTTCCTATTATTACTGTGCAAATAATAAACTTTTTGGCTGGAGTTTGAGAAACTAAAGAGTCCAATTATGCTTGGCAAGGGAATTATTTAGCTCCTGTAATTGGTAATAACCTTTTTTAGCTCAACTTATTTTTTTTTGAAAAAAAAAAATTGGGATGGAAAGGAAAAAAATGTATTTACGTAAGGATTACAAAAGTTTAGTACATTTTTTGTTGAGCGTATTTTCCAGTGTTATTGGTTAAATTAAAAGATTGCTTTGAAGTATGGTTATGAAACATGAAGGAGGAGTTGAAAGTCGGGAGAGGAAGTGATGAGAGCAAAGAATGTATGTATATTCAGAGACGGTGAAGAATTTCAACTAAGAAATAATTCATGGAGTGGAGGACGGACGGCACAAGCTGAGAGAAAAGACAGGATAAGAGTTTTGGATGATAAGGTTATTTTGCAAATTAGCTATTTAACTAGAGCGTAGTTGGGTAAGAGGAAAGTTTTTACCTAATTTATAATCAGGCTATGTAGATGGTGTACTTGAGAAAAGGAAAAGCTCTCCCGTGACTCTACACACACACAGGGTATGATGAGAGAGAGGGAGGGAGCAGGAGGCTTAAGGCTTAATGAACGTTCAGTTGAAATTATGCAGTAATAATGCTCGCCTTAAGCTCCACGGAGAGCTATTATCAATATGATTATCACTTTAACACGATTTCTCGTTCCTCGTCCCATCTTCCCTATAACTAACACTACCGTGTCCTCTTCATCATGTAAATATAATCAGAGAGGGAAAAGTTCGGGAGAGAAGATATACGCAACTAGACCTACGTACCTTGTTAAAATTAAATGAGCCACTCTTCATTCTGAAAGACGTAAGACCAAGCTATTCTCTTGGAAATTCTTTTCAGTTATAAGGTTTAAGCAGATCCAGAGGGTTAAACCTTAGTTACCTTGTTTATTCTCGTGTCATTCCAGGTTATTTCTCACATCGTTACCTTTCTCTCCTGATGAAACAATACGCACATGAAATGACGTTTGCTTGGTAAATGAACCGTTTCTATCCCACTCTCATCTCCACACCCTTACTGAGTCTCAAAATATTCGTAGGTAAGTAGAGAACCCATTTACAGTAAATCAAATTCAGCTCTTTTGGACAAAGTTGCCCCTATTGCTAGTGCTAACAAGTTGATATATTAATATAAAACTTTTCGACTGCACCAAAGCCATTTTCACTTTTTTTACATGAATGAACAACTCAAATCATCGTTATAGTCGGAAGTTTGAAACAAGTGAACTCAAGCATATTGATCTAGTTTTTTCATGCTCCATAAGGAACAATAAGGCTCCAGCTGAGGTAGCATATATAGATATTATGTACATATACGCTTTGGAAAAATTTCAGCCATGAAAATGATCACTTCATATTTTAGAAATGAATATTACCAAGAAGAAAAAAAGAAAAGTGGTATGAAAGAAATAATTGTAGCATTATGAGAGACATTTGAAAGGAGGAGAAGCATTATCAAACTTACTGGGATGGATGAAGGCGTTCCAGAAGTGACACTTCTCTTTCCTTTTAGAGAGTGGATTTTGCCGGAAAAATCAGTTTCCGCATCATTTGACGACTCTGACGGTGCGATTCAATCCAGATGAAGGGAAAGTTGTGAGTGTGGTAGAAAATAGAGCCAAAAAACTTTTGGACAGTTTTAACTTTTAATAAGTCCAGGAGCGAATGTTTGGGAAAGCTTTTCTCAATGCAATTTTTAAATTGAGAGAAAATACTTTACACATGTGAACCATTATTGTTTTAGTAGAGTTAGAGTATAAAATCTCATGGTAAATTTTCGACAGATTTTGACTTTCTCTTGCTCTTCCTATACACTCTTTCCCCTCTCCTGTAAATTCCCTCGTATGTAGATGTTAGTCTGAGTAGTGGGCAGTGTGTAGTCCGTAAGACAAGGATTTTAGAAATTATTCGCTCACAAACTTTCCCAGTATATTCCACCACTAATCAACGTAAAATCCGTCTCTGTTCAATGTGAGAACAAAAGACTGGAGACATATGGTCACCATCCAGAGCTCCAGCACGTTGACATTCGTAGAAGGATAAAAAATTCAATTTGGTTGGAAAGGAAGGATAAATACATTAATAAGTCAATGCATGTCACCTGAAAGTTTTCTGAACAGGTTCTTCCTCTACTACTCGTCCAGTGTAAATATAAACACACAAGTTTAATTCGAAAAAGTTTTTTCCATCGTAAACTCACTTGTTCGTATCAACTCGGAGTGAATACTGAACTGAGTTAAGGCGATCCTCGACAGTTGCCACCACAGTTCATCCCCGAGAAGGAACTTGCTTTACTTTGTCTTCTGTTGTTGGAAGTTGGAATACATGGGGAACATCTCCAATTGGCTACCTGTCTTAAAAGATGGTTGAGTCTGAATGACTATACACACTGTTGTTGGAGTGTAGTCGTAGGAGGAAGGTAGGTTCTGATGCAATTAAGCTGATTAAATTAAAAGTGGAGTATAGAGAGAGAGAGAGAGAGAGAGAGAGAGGAATGGGGTGAATCCTAAGGATGGACACAAAGTATGATTTTCTCTCGAGTGCTCTTCCTCAACTGAATTGCCGTGTAACCCGGGCTCGGCTCTTTATCTTCGTGCAGAAGGATCGACCCAGGCGTTTTCAGCTGAGCCACTGCCACTGTGTACTCTTCCCCTTCTACATGGTTAAGGGGGGCATGGCTTGTTTCCCGTTTCCCCACAAACCATCTCTTTTCAGAGAACTTTCCTACGGCTTTACTTGTGCAAGTATATTACTCTGTCTCCTGCTGTTTTTCTCTCCTACTTTAAGCGCCTTACAAGTCATCATAGTCTAAATGTATGAAGGAAGGAGCTCCTTTTCAAGAGAGTTAGAAGAATTCACTTGAACTTGGTCCTATCCTTTTATATTTATCCCCCCAGCATCAATAATTTGTAAATAAGCTATGGAGCTGGTAAAATTGGATGGACACACTTAAAAGTTGGAAGCTTTAAACAAGTATTTGATGGATGGAACTTTCTTAATCTACTTCATGACTATAACACTCAACTGACAAATCCGCCAAGCAACCTGTGGTTTCTTGGGCTGTGAAAAGTTATCTTGTAAATTACAACACTTTTCAAGTATTTTCTTTCTTTCTCTTCGTTTATTTCAATTATGTTCCACAGCTGTTTGAAATGGGATATGTACTTATCTCTATGTACAACTTTGGAGGAATTTTATGATTCATATATTCCATTTTCCAAAGTTGCCACTAGAGGTTTTTTTTGTAGATAAAGAACACATAAAAATGTCTTCATGTAAAAAACACATGTTTGGGAGCGAGATCCATAATTTTAGTGTAGACGAGATATTTTAGCGTTGTTAATTTTATCCTTGCAGAAAATCTTGGGAAGGTCTGTGGGTAGATTTTAGCCTGTTTTAAAGCATAAATGCTCAAGGTGTGTGATGTACAATTGAAAACAAAGGGTAGGAACAAGAGTATATATACTTCCTCTAGGATTTCAATGGGTTATTCGAAAACATGCTGTACAAATAGATGTTGGTGCTGACAATGACAACCCGGATGGAAATTCTCACGTTTTTGTCCAACGTGATATTTGAAGAGTCTTGTTGAACCTGTGCAGCTGAGAGGATTCTCTATAACTCCTGGCAATTTTTATGATTGTAATGTTATGAGACTTGATTCAACCCACACATTCCTCCTTCCTTGAATTGTATGCTGCGAGAGGTTTGGGATCACATCTATGCTATATACGACGAGTAAACATTTATCCCCGTCTTTCCTTTGTTTTCCTATCTCATACTATCTTTTTCTATACTTAAGCTGCAATGGGACAAGATTTAATCTCGGAATCAATTATTCCTCAAAGTCTAACCATTAAGAGACAGCGGCTTATACAAGTCTTACATTGAGCACAAGTCATCATCATTCCTAAACCCCTCAAGCTATTCAAATCCTCAACATTTCAATGATTTTCAGGTAATTAACAAGGTAAGGATGATTGAAACACATAAGAACGGTATTTTGCTGATTCCATTTCATTTTATTTGATTTTATGGTTAGAAACAACAAGTAACCTCACTCTCAGTAGAGATCAAAGTTGGTAAAACAAATGAGCATGTAGCAAATACAATAGAACCGTGGTTATGAAATGCAAATAATTTGTACGCAGGAGTAACATGCTTGTAATAATTGAACTGGATTTAACTGGATTTAACTGGATTTAACCGTAAAAAGTATACTTGAAACCCATGTTAAAAAAAATTTTAAATTCGTCAAATCCTTAGGTAAAAAGGAAATTCTAATCATGAACTAACACTGAATTCCAATAAATCCCCAAAAATATACGGAAGGAAAAACCTGAGGGGGTGATACTTGCAAGAATGTGCCACAGAGGTGGAACTTAATTTAAACAATCATCCAATAGGCGTTGGAATGTCCTTCCTTTAGTTACCTGGACTATTTTAGTCATTTGTCTGGAAAATTTGCGGGTTTTCTGTTTTCTCATCTTCCACTGACTATAGCATAAACCTATAATAATAAGCCTATAAATAATGAATAACAATTACGTCCTCAGCTAAAGTGCAAAAGGGACTACAATTTTGTTTTTCCCATAACGTTACGAAAATTTCAGCCCCTTTTGCACTTTAGCCGACGATAAATTAATTTCACGCTTCAATGTTCACAATTTGAAATCATGCATGATTAGAACCCACATAGATACATACTTATAAACTATCCCCTAAATTTAGCTACCTCAAATATTGCCAAGAAATCCAATAGTGAGTGAATCCTTGGATCTTGGATTTTGATCTTTGCATTACATTGGACATCTCTCTGGTATAGTGTCGAGTTCTGAATTAAATTTCCGGATCGGTCAAGTTTTTTCTGATGAGAATTTAAAAAGAATTTACTCCTTGTTTAGATAGTGATTATAGATGATATTGAAATGACCTGAATCTATATTGATTACTGAGGTAACTCAATGCATATTATAATTAGACCTTACATGGGCAATGGGAATCCTAAGTGTTGTCAACTTTGAAAAGAAAACATATGGAAAAAATGGAGACTTGGGTTTAAAAAGCGGCAAATGAAGAAATGAAAAGGGGAGACGAAAGAACTGGAGTTTGTATTCGAATGGGAGTACTGGATTGGTTTAAGTAATACTCTTGCAGATGATAGTCTATGGGATTTCATGGAGATGTGGAATAGAATCAAGGGTGTAGGAAGGAAGGAAGGAAGGACGAGGTGAACCATGAAGGATTCTTGGAGACTGCTTCGTATCAATATAATGCACTCAATCCTCCTTTACACAAGGTCGTCGCTTTCTTTGCAGACAAGCAAATAGGTTGTAGATATTCCCTATGTCATAAAGAACATGCTTTCCTTTGCTTTTCATCACCACAGTATTTCTTTAGCGGGCGCCTCTCCACTTTTGCTTCATACATATGGATGAGATTTTACTGCATATGTTTGGAAACTAAAATGACCCATTTATCTCTCGTAGTTTTTCCACGTGCATCCTCATATGTATTTGCAATCACTTGAGCCGCTCGCTCTCTCTAAATTTCATGGAATTTTATTGCACCAGTAGATTTCAAGATTTCTTTTACCATGTCACATAACCTTGTTGTATAAAATATTTTTCTCTTACACAAATTTTCAATCGGAATTTTTTATGTTTTTTTTTTTTACTTTGCCCATCTTTTGATGGGTAGATAAATGTATAGCATTAAAGAAATGTATATTTGCTCAATCGTATGTAGATTTCCGCAAAAAATATTGCCTTGGATGGCAAAATGGTGAGTAGAGCAATAAGTATGTAGGTGATTTTTTTAAATTTGTACACCATTATTGTCACCGAAGGTACAGACGCAGACACTTCACGTTAATATTCAAGCGTGGTTTAAACTTTGTCTATTCCATGAAAAAGATTCAATGAAATGTGAACACTTTTTAGCATGGATGGTTCGACTGGGAGGTAATTCTTAGATCACTGAAAGTAACGAAGCATTAAAAAGGCACGTTGTGTACTCCCATGGTTTCCACGAGTAAGGAACTTTCAACTGAATCGTTGGGAAAACCTATTTGTTTTTATATTTACTATTGTCGTGAGTCACTAGTAAAAGTAGTACGAGTAAAATTCTATAAGACTAAGTGTGTTGACATATTGAAACCTAATAAAAGTTTGTTCCCTTGTTTGTTTCCCTGTATTATTCGAAGAGTAATAATTATAACAACAAAGTAAGTTCGTAGAGTACGCTCTACTTACAATTAAATGAATTTATGTGTTGTGTCAAGAGAAGAGGTGTGTGCAACCAGGCATAAATGCGTTTCATAATATTTACCACACTAAAAAAATTAAGTCTATATGGAGCTTCTATTCCAAATTTGCAACCTTAACATTATATTATCAGGGGGATTTCGCACTGGGTGAGAAATATATAGGAAGGGAAAATATTGTTTGCAAGTTTTAATGATGAGACGTCGGTTGTAAAATTTAGTAAGGCCCAATAAATATAATTTATTAAGTGATTATTATTTACGTTGCGCAAAACAACTTTAAAATTATTTACATATTTGCTATCATAGCAACAAAGAAGCAAACATCATGTGTCTAGAATGATGTGATAAGTAGTCAAGGGTCTTGAGTCTTGATAAAAACTGACGGGATTTTATTCTTCAAGCACATATTGTTAAAAAATACAAGAAGGAATTCCATGGTAATCTTACTTATGTTTATAAATAGTGGGAAATGCATATAATTTCATAGGCACAGACTGTGTTGAGAAACTCCCTGGAGTTATGATTATTGTTGTGCTCGGAGTGGAAAATAAATAATATTTAGCTCACTACTGTTTTCCCTTCCATGAAGAAAAATAAAGTGTTTGGGAAATTTCAGGGGACAGAGATGAATAGGGACCGAGCGGAGGAGAAAGGTTGTACACAAGAGCAAGTTTCTTTTATTGCTTTCTCCGCTTTACTCTAACAAGGGCTGACTCTATGTACGATTTCCTTTCTCTCTCTCTCAAATGGTAAGAAATGTTATTTTTATTTTTATCCATCCTAGCATGCATCTTCGTCCTCATGTGCCGATGTGCCTCTGCCTATTGTTTAGCACATGCACAAACGTGTGCTTTCACGTTACGTTTAATGTTTAAGTTTCCCACTCTATATGTCAATTTGTATATCTTCCTGTCCATGTTAATATTTATTGAAGCCAGAGCTCTGGTTCGTATGGGATACACGCAAAACACATGTGGCAATTCCGAGCAATTTCCTAAAGCGTCTTATGGCCGTAGTTCTACCAATGATTATAGCACGGCTCAACAGACATTTTTCCATTCTTATGTGAAATCCCAAACTCAAATAAGCTTTTAGGACTTTCATTTAAAGTTGCAACTACCTCATAACTCTTTTCTAACTCCCTGTAATTGTAATATAGCCCAAACTCACAACTATGAACGAGCCATATCAGTTAGTGTTAAAAAGCGGGTTTCCCCTTATTTCCTTCCCGAAAACTTTCAAAAGTTCTAAACTGCATTAGCCGTGAAACGCATTCAAGAAATAACAGTATAGCAAATTGACAATTAAAAATTGTGAAAAAACAATAATCATTAAATTAAAAAGCGGGAAAAAGTTTGCCAGAGTGAGAAGAAATTCCCGCCACCTACACATTATTATGTAAAAGTTAGTACTCAAGTTTCAGGTGGAGGCGGGAGCAATGAAGATGTGAACAATCTTATAATTTTGTTAAGACGATAATAAAAACCTCTGGCAATGTTTCTCCATTATTGTTACATATGTAACTATCTAACTTAAAAACAATGCAATATGTTTTTTTATATGTAAATGTCTATTCCAGCTACAGACCGGGTAAACAAATTCATTGAATGCTATAGCGGAGGATTCCCAGAGGAAATGAAATTACAAACTTCCATGATGAAGAGTGTCATAAATTACACACTCTACACTGCACTGAGGGAATGAGGAAACCCCAACATGAGGCAGGCTAATTTTAGCAACATTGCTAAGATCCCCTTCAAGCCTTGCCTTCACTATACTACAAATGCCGTAAAGCTTGAATAGGATATTAGGAATGTTGAAGTAATTGAAGAAAGCATTTCATTCCACAAGTGTCACTTTGGCATGCACGCAGAGCGAAAAGCTACGTGATAAGATCTATAAATGTTACAAGCCTTGTGGGATAACATGAATGTAAGAAACCCAGAAAGGAGTGGTAAGGGTCAGGTAAATTTACACCTCATAGTAGCATTCTTTCTTATAAATGTGTACGTATATTCAGCTGTGCTGCGAGCAGCACGTTACTGGAGGACTTCTCTTTCCCTTTTTCAAGGGTTGTAGTTGTAACTTCTTCATCTCCAAGAATAGATTTTCTTCTTAAACTCTATCTTGTTGGTAGATATATACTGACGAGTAATAATGTGTGTCCTTGGATGTAGTAAAATTCGAGCAGAAATAGTGTATTCTGTGGCTGTAATGGAAGGGATTAGCACTATTCTATGGTAGAATTTTATGTTGAAATTACTTGAATGCTTGCCCAGCAAAGCAATAAAAAGGGATTTTTTACCTAGAACTTCGGAGCTACCGCACTCCAGGATGCACTACTTGTTATAACTATGCTAACACTAAAAGCTTGACATAAAACTATCTCACTTTTATTCTTCCAAAACATATTCTACAGCAATGGTCTGAAAAAATTAGCAAGGTTGGATTTGTACAAGTAAGATGGAAAGCTTTATTTTGTAGTGCACTCCTTCAGGGAAAGTTATGAGAATATGCCGGTGCCATTCCACGACTTTATTTGCTTGACTGCGGCCAGTTATTTGTGAGACGGGAAAAAGTAGTGACTGTCTATCTATAGTGCTAGTGTACTATATAATAGCTACATTTTCCACCTTCTCTCACATATATAGTGGACTGGCACTGTCAACTTTTTCCTGCTTGGTTTTATGAGAGTTTCCGGTGCCCACACAGAATTGATTTTATGGCGACGTTACAACCCCGGTCGGGTTCCCATCCCTTCCACCAATTATCATGCATGAGAAAGAATCAATGGATTAAATGCAAATTTTCCAAAGGGATATTCGAATTTTCAAGGTCAGGGATCTATCCCACAGCATGTATGTACATACTGAGGGGAAGAATGCATATAAATAAAGTTTCTCAGTATCCACCCTATTTGTTTCAAGGATCGGGGTAATAAAGTTTTGTGCTGTTTATTCAGGAACGAGTTATGTTGATTCTTATCTGGGGGAAAATTCTCTACTTGAATGTTGACGAAGTGTAGTTGTGAGATTTAGTGATAATAATTGAAGAAAGTGAAACATGTAACAAAGTCGAGAGTTTTTAATAATTTTACTACAGGTTTAATTTTCAAGTTTTAAGATTTAATAAACCTGAAAGGGTAAATATTTCATAAACACATGTGTGCAGGAAGTTAAAATCATGTTGTTTGCATGTTGCAGTTCATAGCATCTTCACATTTCCAAAGTTTACAGGAAATAAAACTTTGAGCTGTCTTGTGTGTTGTGTCGCCGTAAGGATAAAAGTTAAAACCAGGATGGATTTTGACAGACTTGTTTTGTACAGATACACGTATTTGTTGAAAATCCCGAAGATTTTTAACATTTGTTTCTGTACTTAGAATTTGTTGACCCATTCAAAGCACCAAATCCCTCTCACCTGTTTATTCAACAAAAAAGTTGTTTGTTTTATGTTAATGAGGGTTGTATTACACACACATAGTACACGTATAGTGGTAAATCTTTTAGCATTAGTAAAAAGAGAGAAGTCCTTGAATTTGGACCCAGGCGGGTTAACTGCTTGGTTGGATATGTTACTAAGCATTTATTTCAACACATACAGTAATACCGCCTTTATGAATGGGATTCGTGTTTTACGAAATAAGGAATAACACGCAAAAAAACTAAACAATTTCCGGCTATGGCGATATAAACTGTTCCGGTAATTAAGTAGTTGAAATAAATATTTCTAAGCAGTGGGACCGCTTAACCAAAAGAAAATTGTTGTTTTAGAAATAAATACTTACGAGCTTCATTAAACGTTAGCCTTGTAGCAGCCATTACTGTTATTCGACCGTCTTGACAGCATACTTCCGCTTTCTAAAGTTTCATGACTTGTTCGCACGAAATACTCGAAAAAATATATTCAAAACCAGCGTAGTTTCATCTCAAATGGCTCCAGCTTTATGTAGACAGTTGTTTATTGTGGAATATAACCCTTGAGTAAAATGTTCCAGAAAAAAGGTTTCTAAATTAAGTCTCTATATGTTGGTTGGAGTCTCATAAATCAAAGGATAAGATAAGCTTGAAGATCAAATTCACGTTTGAGTTAGAAAAACAATACGAAGACGTGGAAGATGAAGATTGAGCAGAAAGTGTAAGGTAGAGTGTGATGAAACGAACCAATTTTTGGTCTTCACCCAGGATTTTGATCGGTAAATCTCTTCATGCCTCATGCCTGCCTGCCACAAGGTGAACGTCGAGATCTCTGGAACTTTCCCACTCCTGCTCTTGAAGACACTATCAGAAAAATAGCTGATAGCGCATAAGAATGAAATATAACTCTTTTTTTCAAGCAATATCTTTCATTTTTGTTCTAAGTATGACACACTGATTCTCATCTGTAGGGGATCCTAACGTCTAGAGAATTTCCATCACAATCAAATTGAACTCACTTGAACACAGCTGTACACTTTTATGTTCCATCTTCACAGCAGTGTATAGGTAGCCAGAGTGTAGCTATGTATTCCCTTTTTTCTTACGTGCATTGTAATGCTGGATAATCGAAAGATAGTCAATGAAGTGAAGAATCTTCAATGTTGGCTGGAGCCTATGAGATGTAAACTGGATTTATGTAAAGTGTAATTTGGGATTAAGAACGCAGAGTAATTAGTGTGGGAGTTTGTATACGATCTGGTAGACAATAATCATTTGTCAGGGATTGTGTGAGTGCCTCTGTGCTATTCTAAAGCGTTGGACCTCCAGGGAAATATAATAGCATGGTTGGACCAACATGTCTATGTTTGGAACAAATGTTACCACAGTGTCGTAGAGTACATACCATCAATTGTATCACCACTCACAATCACAAGATAGATCTGGAGGGAAGTGAAACCACCATTTGTGACCCCTGCGTCCTAACTTTCCTATAGAGCATTCTACATGTAGGACATGAACATCTCTCATGATAGTAATCTGCAACAGTTATGGCAGAGCATACCAAGTCTAAATCTGTTGTGAGCAAAGAATACTATTTTCCTACACACACTTCATGCTTAATGATTGTGTTCGTAAAATGGGCCTTTCTAAATAATTTTCGTACATTGAGTAATTACAGATAGCTAATATGTACTTCATTTTCAAGTAGAAGGAGTAAATTGTCGGATAAAATCCTTTATAAATGTGGTTTTTGAAAACAGCCCTCCTTATTACGGTCTTGATACGACGGCTTGGCTCTTTTGTACAGACAGAAGATGCAATGGGTGCTTAGGCTTCGGTAAAGGTTTTGTAATAATAAATTATTATTATTATAACCAATAGTAATAATAATAATAATGATTATTATTATTATTTCTTTTTATTGTAAGAGAACTATTTCAATACCATGACGTCCTTATTAGTTCTCATGCTAAATCAAGAGATTACCGTCAAAAATATCATAAGTAAAGGTTTTTACATTGCACTACTGAAAAATTATTGCATCAACCGAATACACGCAGTCTGATAACTACAAACAAGTTTGTTTGACAAAACGTTACACATGTTAGATATTTTGATTGATAGTATTTAATTGACGGTACGGTTTAACCATGCTCCGTAAACTCACTTTATTTCTTCCGATAATTCTCTTAGAAAATATCACGTGGAGATTTTTATGTTTAAATCCAAATTTTTAAAAGTAGAATTTGTCCTGAAGCACGGGATTACTATCTTCATATAACAGTATAGTAGCAATGCTGATTTTCCAGATCAGTGTCTAGAGCAAACTAAGGCAAACTAGGTAGCTATAATAATTCCATCCACTGAAAATTATATGACAGTTCGCTGGATTGGGCTTGAATATTGTTATTATTCAGGCAAGGACAATTTTCAGTTTACATTTTACTTGGACGAACCTCGTGTGCAAGCAAAGCATTTTTTTCCGATGGTAGTAAAATGCCTTGGTCTATTACAGAGTTCAGAGATAGCATTTACCATCTACAAAGAGAATCATCAAAGATATGATAAGGGTCGGGAGGTCGGAGGCGGTAAGTGAATGGCTTTTGGCAACTTTATTCTCAGAATAATTTTAAATTCATATCCATTGCTTAAACGTAATTTGAAAAAGAGAATTGTTAATACCGACGTGATTCGAATATCTGTATTGCTTTGGAGACGTGCAAAAATTCAGAACTTCTAGCGAGAACAGCATGTCCCTAGGTTAAAAATACGAGGAATCTTAAGATATAGAAACGAGAGCACAAAATCCTATGGCTTGATTTCAACGTGAACATGAACATCAGCACTCAAGTAAACCTTCACTCTGGTAGGAGGGAATAATCCAAGCGGAATAATAATCTGTAGGCAAAATCATTACTTGAAAAAACGACATTCAGCTGGGAAAGAGCAATTAGTGTAATTATATTGCTAAAGCCAATGCTTCGTATGCACACTGTTGTAGCTTTTATTGCCACAGTTGCGTGGGCATATTAAGCACATACATACAGGAATTTTAGAGTCAACACTCCAGCAGCTCTTCAACCCAAACCCAAATATATACATGGAATCGCAGCTTTCGCAAACAAGTCACATATTTTAAGCAAGCCAAAGGTATGAAGGTAAAGTAGGGCGTACTGTAATCTACGCATAAGACAAATCAAACCCCGAAGCACTAGAAAATATGTATTTGTTCATCACTTTATAGTTTTAAGTATTCCAAATTATTTGTCTAGTTAAGTTGTATTCTCTGAAATCTGTTATTTTGTGATCAATATGTGAGTATCCGTAACGTAATAAATAAAATAAATAATAAATGAACTCTGGTAAATAATTCGTCGACTGAAACTGCCACCGCACCTTGAATTCTCCCCAATCTACTTTATAACGTCAGGCAAATGATTATGTGAAAGATAAAAAGTGTATCACCTCACATTAATTCTGCTCAGCTGGGGGTGGGGTCCAGGGAAGGAGCAAAATGGAACATGGAACAATGTACATAATGTCTCGAACAAAAAGTTAAATACAGTAAAGCATTAGCCAAAGGGTATTTAATTTGGTGGTGGTAGGTTTTGCAATCACGAAGGATTTTAGTAAACTGAGCCCTCATGTAATGCTTGTGAAGGTGAAAGTGGTAAAATCCATTTAATAGAAGGACAGATCACGGTTTTATCCCTTTTGACAGAGCATTAAAAACAAACGAAGCTTGAGGGTAGCTGTTCTAATCATTTTTATTGGTAATAGCCTGCTTAATTGTAGGTACTTAGCGTTGAATGGAATGCCTAATCCCTAGCTATGGGAACGGTTCCGGCGGCGTTGATTAAACTACCCCGTACCATGAGGGCCCACAACTGACAACCTGTGTTTGCAAGAGAATAAGATACCGAGTTGTTGGGAGTGTACAGAGTGGATGATATTGTCATTGTTTGTTAAAACATTCTCTGAGGCTACGGAAAAAGCCATCAACTTTTACGCATAAAATGCTATTACTGCTGCTTATAACCGTGCACCGTGCAATATTCATCTGTTGCCTACGTGTCAGTTCAGTTGTGTCCCAGTCTTTATCGACAGCAATTTACGTAATGTAGGAATTTTATTCTTGTGTACAGGAAGGAAGGACTTAAACAAGCCACGGACGTAATTACCATCTCCAGCCAACGAACCTATAATAGACCGTCATTAACCGCCTAATAAACTCGCGGGAAAAGGTGAAGCCTCCTCATAGCATAAAATTCAGATTCTCATCCCTTACATCTTCATCTTCACGTACCTTTTTTACCTACTAGAATAATTGGTAAAAAGACTAAATTCAAATTCGGACCTCTTAATTACAGACGGCGCTGGAACTCCATGAGGTCTTTCAGCTAATTCCATTATGCGAGTCTATTTTCCATAGGTATGCTAGAATTTTCTTGTGCGTGGAAGAAGAATTAAAGTCAAGTCCTCATTATTTTTATGTACTATAGATTTACTTATAAGTATTTTTGAACGTGGAATATTGTATAGGTGAGGTTGTACTGTGCTATGAGCATCCCAAAGAGATCTAGTAAAAAAAACCTTAATTTGCAGAAAATTTCATGAAACGCACAAAGGTTCTTAATAAGTTGTATGATATCAGTAAAACTTGGTAATCAAATCAGCAGATGTAATAAGGCCAATCAAAAGGAAAGATACACAGTTTTTTTGGAAATTCAAGGGATTTCAGGTTTCCAATCTCAAACTATAACAACGTCGGACACAAACTAAATATGTTCGTTTTTGGGGTGTATCAGCGATAGCTATAACTCTAATGTCGATGTATGTATTTGTGAATTATATAAAAAATTGGCTATCAAAAAAGGGGTGTTAGTGTGCAAGTATGTACATCCAATTCTTAGATACATGCAAACTGACGGTGTATACATGCACAACCTCTACGGTTCAAATTATTAGTCCAATTCCAGTTTACACTTTTCCTAAATTCAGTATCCTATAGGAATGATTTGTTCCAATGAACCATTGGTTGGTCAAATTAGATTACGGGAATCTAATAATGAAATTAAATTTCCGCTTGTACACACAGTAAGTCTCCTTCTAAAGGAGCAAATCTACTACAACCCATCGGGGAAAGGTGAGGGAAATTAAACATGACTGGCTCTTATTGCTGCCTTGATTTATCAGCTTACGCGAGGATAAAAATAATTGCTTGAAAAATCGTAATTGAGAGTACGAGTATAACGAGAAAGCGAAAAATTCTAGCTCTCTTTAAAGGAGTATGTGCACCCATGGAATAACGAAAACAATGCGAATGGTTTAACCAAATCCAAATATTAAAATGTGTCCTATACAAAAGTCTCAATTCCAGCAGGAGAACCAAATTCAAAAATACAGACCAGAGAGCAATGTACAATAAACCTACGAAAGATTTTCCCACAATAAAAGCAAGCTTCCTTCATTTTAATCAATTTCCCCAACAACTGCTCATCTTTATTTCTGCACGTAAAGTTGCTAAATTATGCGCTACATAATGCGTAATGGTTATAAATGGTAATTTGCTAAAAGCCTGAGAACTGGGTTACGATATTGTGGTTGCCATTCCCAGTTCGTTGATTCTAGTGGAGCACATCTTCAATTTTCCAATATTTAATCTTGTTTGAAAACTTGAAAAAAAATGATGATTTTGATGTCTGACTGCGGATGACCTACCCACTCCAGGATGTTCCTTGTCGAAGAAACAACATTGGTTATTGGTTTTGAGATTCCACATTTCCACGAACATTTCCACTTCCACATCCAGAAAGTGGGTGTAATTGTGTTTACAAACGTGAAATGGAGAACCAAGAAATTTTTACCTTGACGACATCTCCTCAGGCGATTAATTTCGGATCAATAAATTCTGGTCTTCTTGCTATCCTCCAGCTGAAAATCCTTCCAATGAAGAAACTTACTCGATTCTGAAGAAGTAAACATTGAGGTCCTCAGCACTTTCACAGAAGCAGGAACATTTTCCTCTCTTCATTCCTGATGATGGTAAAAAATTAATTTCTAAGAGCTTTTCGAATTCTCATCTTCACAGAGCTAGTTCCTCAATCAATGGACGCAGCTCAGGAAAATATATCCAATATATATGTGGTACATGAGGCACAATAATGTATATGCTAGCATGAGGTCCTTTATGCATCTTACCATTTCTACCTTCAATGTCACTAAGTAAGAATTTCCAAACATGCAAATAAGTTATGGCAGTACCTGTGGTAACGTTATAATAAAGTTATGAGGGTGCATATTGGTGCAATTGATCCAGTGGATGTTCAAGGTGTGTGTATGTAGCTAACAATAAGATACTATTGTATGCAAAGTGTATGATTAGGATGATTGGCCAGAGACAGTAACAAATAGAATTTTGGAGTAGCGCTTAACCTTCTTTCTTCAGATCAATGCGCTGGATTACTGCAGTTGAATTGTGTGGCGTCGCTTGTAAAATGACAAATTGTGAAATATAAAGCTGACCATGAATGAAGGCTAACCACCTGCCTCTGGAAGCAAACTGGAGAAAAATAGCTTTTCCCACACGCTACCTTGCGCTCCATTAAACTAATGAGGTAAGCTAAAGCGTTTCCATAAGGGTAAAAGGAGTAAAACTGCCTCATTCATACAGTTTTATCCGGAACAAACAATGGACCAGCAACAAAGGAAGAACTTCCAGTGACTTCCCGGTAAGCTCAACTTCCACCATAAAAAGACTATGCTTTTCTTTAAGACCTGCTCTACAACAAGGCAAGTTTCATCATGCATCATATTCACGTCGCACGAATGTCGCGATGGAATCGTTAAAAACCTTCCAATCATGGAACCAATTAACTTTCTACAAGTGCGTATCTGCATGCGATTCTTTCATATACATACACTCAAAGTTCTACATGAGCTGCAAAAATCACTATAATCTCTTTCATTTCGCTAATGTTTGGAACAAGCAATAAAAACTTACTACAACGATTTACCATAACACTATGCCGTACAAAATACAAATTAAGAGTTTCCGAGTAATACTAGTTTTTAAACCTACAATAATAATTATGATTAAACTATATGGACGCGGATGGGAAGATAAGCTTCAATTTTCTCACAGTAATGCATGGTATGAAAGAATGACATCAATAGTCTCAAAACAAACCCGCTGCATATCATGTGAATATAGTTTTCTTCTTATTTCTTCTGGGGTTTGGAAAATGTTATTTGTTTTAATTGAGTTTGAAAATTTTTAAATTTTAAAGCACGCCTACATTTCTACATGCAAGTCTCCCAAAATTTTCCGGACTTGTATGTAAAGTTCGACGGATTTTTGCCCTAGTAGTGGAGAATCCTTGAAAGTGTCTGTGGATGAGTAAACTAGACACGTGTGGCGTTTCTCTTCTTTGTAAGCTTTGGTTGATGTGGTTACCCTTCACACTATACTCACAGGCTCGTTAGCCGGTATTCTGTATCTCTGTGCCTTTGAACTTCAAAAACTTTGTTACTGTACTAATAAACTAAAGGGATTCTATCAATTAGAGTGAAATTATTTCCGCATTCTATTCTTCTGATTTATTAGTTATGAGTTCAGCTGGACTAACTGGAAGGATTCCTCCCATGAACATTTTTTAAATATATTTGGAGTAATAACTGCTTTAAAACCAGTATAAAATGGAGCTACATGCGCTTCAAAAATTTAATGTCCTGAAACTATAAGTGTACATTGTACATTCATGTTAAAATCATTTTATTTCAACTATTGGATCTCATTAGAGACACACATTACTCGGCGGAGTTAAATGGAACCTTATATTAAATTGTCGGGAAAATACACCTCGATTTTATGAGTATATATGCAATGTATCGGAATAAATTTGTTTCATTTTTATTAGGAACACTCAGGTTCGTAGAGTGATTGTAAAATGAGAAACCTTCAATTTTCAAGCAATAAAAGGAAATTGGAATGAGAAAGTGTGAAAAGTTGCTAGTGCAGTGCAGGTAATGGATAATGCAAGGCTGACTGATCTTTAAAAAGTAGATGAAGTAAAAGGATGTGGAATAATGAAGGGGAAAAAGTTTTCTGACAAACGGTGTTCACTTAGAATTGAAAATAAAAGTTTATTATGAAATGAAACTATTTTTTGTTGATAGTAAGAGCCAATGAAAACGCGAAGTGCTACAACTATACCGCTCAAGGAATCCCTACAATAAAAATTGAATTTAAGTATGTATTCTATTATATGACATGCTTCATTATCATGGAGATAGGCACTGAAAAGTTAGAAATTTTGCTGAGTGCCACTTACAAAAATCAGTTTCCAAAGTCATCGGGTCCATTAGTTAACTTTGTCAAGAAATATCTATTTTCACCGGTAATTCAATGAAACTGTAGTTCGAGTCGCAGTATTGTGTAAATTATTGATTGGTATTTTGTGACCTTATGGAATAAATTGTAGCGTTTATGCGAGCGGTGTCAAACTACGCCAATACTTCGAATGCAAAGTTGCTTATGTATTGTATGGCCATGGCCCATGAAACTATTACTTTTAAAATGTTCCAAGCAAAATAACTGACCTAATAATGATAATAAAATGTATCATTGTTATCAACTTTAGATTGTACTAGATTTCGGTTGGTGTATTGGTTGCACAGTTGTTCTAGCATAAAAAGTTTATTTTATGGCCCTATGCCTCTTAACAACATAGATATTTCATTGATTGTTAA
>JAQFXU010002326.1:0-21552 GCA_034693705.1 Spatulosminthurus flaviceps
TCATTGATAATTAAATTATAAAGGACAAATACAAGCTATATCTACATATATCTAGAAATATATGAAAAAACAGGATGTTGAATTTGAACTTATCAAGATTGTTTTAATATCATCGCAGTAAAGAATTTAAAGTAAATATTTAGAAATAGATTCAACACTTTTTTCTTCATCTGGCTACGTAAATGCAAGGTACAAAGTTCAGTTATTTATTTTTGTGGGTGACTTACATGGTTTTTTATTTGATCTACAAAGGATTGGACGTTTATTATATTAATACATATGTATGAATCACCTGAGAAAATTCACATGTCTATTGCGATTGAATCTCCGCTCTATTTTCTTTAGGCTGGTAAGTACCAGGAGAGCCAGAATATAAGTTGCATCAATGTTTGTTAATGTTGCAAATGAGATACGTTTTACTGTTTGCATATTACGCATGTAATATCTACATGAAGCAAAATGGGAAAATTCCTGGGAAAATAATAGCAAAAGTTGGATTAGCTATTCCTATTCCTCATAATAAAAATTCGTGTAATGTACATATTATGTAATGTGTATAGGTGTGCGTGAGGGATTCTATGCATGTATGTAAGTTCTGGCTTGGTAATACTAACGTGTGTGTGTGTGTGCGTGTGTGTATTTGAGTTTAGTAGTACTTGAATGTTCGGAGGTCTGGTCAATTGAATCCTCCTGCTCTGAATATATGTAGATGACGGGTGTTTATTTGACGCTTAAGTATGCGTAGAAGGACGGGAAGTGGGAATGGACACGGAGGGCTGGGAGAATCTTGCTATGGGAAATGTTCTTTCTTGTTGTTGGTGAACGGTCTCTGAGGGAAATGGGAATGGAGTTGAAGTCGGATGCTTTCTCCCCTGTTGAGAGAGCTATGATTATAGCCATTAAGTCTCTTGTGTCCAGAAAATATATTGATCGATTTTTTGGGTGCTCTTTCTCTCTCCTTTCCCTCTCCTTATATACACTCAGCCTCATCCTTACTTCACCTATCCTTCGCCTCTATATACTGTCTGCCTACAGACGATCTTTGAATACCTTCCTTCTTCTTTCCACTTTCCCTATATTTTTTTTGCATATACTTCCCTTTGTTAAAGTTGTAGAGAACGTTTTTTCTCCTCCCTAGAGAATTACCTTTCTCT
Organism: Spatulosminthurus flaviceps; assembly: GCA_034693705.1. Taxonomy (NCBI): domain Eukaryota; kingdom Metazoa; phylum Arthropoda; class Collembola; order Symphypleona; family Sminthuridae; genus Spatulosminthurus; species Spatulosminthurus flaviceps. The sequence goes on from JAQFXU010002326.1 coordinate 1,155, forward strand.
GCATAAACATCAAGTTAAATTATGCCCTTGAATTTACTACAAGATTAGCAAGGGTAAAATTAGTATGGTACGAAAACTCAATCAAGTTTGATGGCCAATAAGAGAAAGAGAGATATGGTAAAACAGGGACGGGTGGAGTTGTTGGGAATATTTCTCCCCTGTCTAGAGTTTCTACATATAGTTATTTCTACAACCTTAGTTCCCACACATCTACATCAAAGAGAGAATGGCTGAGTGAGTGAGTGAGAGAGAGAGAGAAACAGGGAATATAATTCCCTACAATTGTCTAAGTATTTGAGAAGAGGGAAAATTTCCTGGGTAAAAGCTTTTCCTTTCTAGTTCTTTTAGCCAGGGTCTGACTGACTAGAGGAAGCAGGAATAGTATTTTACATGCAAGCTTCATTTCATCTCTTGTATATAGATATAGAATGAATTAAATATACTTAGGAATTTGTATATGCATACGAACTGCATACAGAAAACACATGACATGCACATATGGGTTTACTAATTAACTTGCATTTCTTCACTCCCTCTCATCCTCGGTTTTCCCTTCCGGTCCAACGCGCTTTCATTACCGCTTGATTTGCCACCTCTGCTATTTACGCAGGCTATATATGTCTAAAGCAGAGTACGAGTCCCTACTCTTCAAAGGTACTTTCTCTATCTTATAACTTTTCCTTCCTCTTATTCCTCTACATTTATTACATAGAGAACACATTAGTAGAGTGAGTATGTATTTACTACATAGGATGTATAGTCTCTAATAAATAGGAAGACCTTCAAACGTGTGGGCTTCTACTAGAGAGAGGGAGATGAGAGGTACTTGCATATTTATATGTAGTTTCTGGAGGTAAGGGCTATCTACTATCTACATGGAAGCAGGGTGTAGAGCCAAAATGAATTTAGTATTCATTCCCCCCATCATGAACATTCTTGGGAAGCTAAGGTAGAGTGAGAAAGGTACTTGCAACTTATTCTCTCTCTACTTTACCTCTACATATTTAACTACATGGTCCAGTCTATTGCACTTTTTAGCCTGGTAGCAACCCAGCCTGAAATAAGTAGTACTGCACAATTGCACACGCTAAGTTATCTCCTCGTTTTATACCTACGAGTACATATGGGCTGTGTGGAGCTGGAAAAAAACTGTAATATCCTTGAGGTTGTGGTCGAATCTCATCAAATCAACGCACAGTCACTTGATATGGAATACCAGCAAGAGCCATTTTCAAGCTTTGAAGAGTTTCAGTATATTGAGGAAGAGAGAGAGAGAGAGAAAGTAGGAATAGAGAGAGAGCTTATGACACTGTACGTGTTGTGCTGAAGGAGAAACTCACCATCTAAATAAATGAATATGAGGGGGATATGTGTGTGCTGTAGGCTCAATGGTTAATCTTGCTTCCCATGACGTCCCAAACTCATTTCACATTGACTGCATTATGACCTCCGTGTGTCAGGAGAGATGAGGCTGAGACTTGGACTAGTGCGAACTTTTTATTTATGACGGAGCTAATGAGTCTGGTATAAGTACCAAGTTATTTTCCCTCTAGAGTCTTCTTATACTTTATCCTCTTAATCCTCGTATATTTTATAAAATCCAGGGAAATTCTTAAGAAAAAGAAAGGATCTTAATTGATTTTTAAATGTTCCTTCCAGTTTTGTCCATGGTTTAAATCTTGAATTTTAATTTCTTTTTTTTTATCAAGCTGTGCATGTAGCAATTATTTGTAATTTAATGCTACATTAAAACTTGAGTATTTTCATAAGGAAATTCAATAAATTCCAGTTGAGTTGGAATGTCAAAATAAATCGAATAATGATCCTCCTCGTGAAGTGGCCTGTCCATGATAAATGAGTTTTTACATGGAGGGTGAGAATGCAAAATGGTGGGTTGGTGGTGAGAGACGTGGATTTTTATGAGGAAATTTCAAATGAAAGAAGCTTTGTCACCAGAACAGTGTGTTACGCTTCTGGAGTGACAACTTTGGGATTTCTAAAGGAAAAAAAATATATTTTTATGTGTAGAGAGGAAATGATTGAACATATTTGTATTACTTTTGGATTATGATTAGGTGAAAATCCGCAGTGTCCTTTCATACATTACTTTAGTTTGGGAAGGAGTATAGTATATTTCTAGAGTCGGTATTTTTCGCCTCATTTCTCATTCAGAAGACTACTTCTATTTAATCCGGAACTTACATAGAAAAGTACAGTTGAGGAAAAATGTGGGTGCCTTTTTTGTGGAGAAGAAAAATTGAGGGGAATTGAAAGCACCCCAAGTCCTATGTAGAAGATATGGAAAAAATATATGTAGCTTGTACGTATGTGACAGAGAGTTTTGTATATTTTGAAATATTTTTTCCTTGATAAAACTCTCACGTACTGTGACCTCTCTTTTTTGCTCCCGGCCTGCTTTTAAGTAATAGCGGCGTTTTGCATCAAGACTCTGAAATTTGCCTGGCTCCTCTATATTCCCACTTTCTTTCTCTCCGAGTTCCTTTTAGCATTCTAGCTCTGAGAACTTTCCCTTTTCTCCAGTCCACTGCACCACAGTACCACACACACACATAGATATATATATTACATATACATACACACACGACATCCACTCTTTCACATTTACTTCTTTTCCCATTTCCAGACTACACATGCATACGGGAGTAGGTAGTTTTGTGTATGCGTGTGTGAAGGAATTCTGCTTGAGGAGTTCTTTTTATGTATTTTTTTCCTTACCTTCTTGAGGTTTTAGATCTTTATGCATACCTCACCTTGAGCAAGAGGGAAAATGTGTGCTTGCGCTCGAGAAGAGGAAAAAGTGTGTGTGTGTGTGCGAGAGAGAGAGAGAGAACATTGAATTCTCTCTTTCTTATCGAGTGTTAGAAATACAGGAACGCATTGATGTCATGTTACTTTTCTTTTTTTTTCTTCTTTTTCCAGCCGAATGTTGAATGTTGTAGTAAAAGCAGGAGGAGTAGTAGCCACCATGCAGTAAAAGTTCCCAAGCGATTTTACATATAACATTATTGTGATGGCTAGTATTGTACTATGTACCTGTGTGGATCCCTTGGTCTGGCTCAGGCTCCTTTTGCAACTCTTTTGACTCACTCGGCTCGAGTTGGACCTCAACTCCAACTTGGCCCCTTTACTATTCATGCATGCATGCATTTGACCATGGGCTTCTTTTGAATTCATGACTCTATTCTCAGAGCAGTCGTGAATAGAAAAGAAAGTTTTCCCAAAGAAATTGAAAGCCTTGGCTCCTGAGTTTAGGCAGAGAGGGTGACTGTAAATGCTCAGGAGCTATACATCAAGGTGTACAGGGCAGGGTTGAGAAATCCAAGATGAAGTTTCGAAAAAAGTATGTAGTAAAAATTCTTCAATGTATCTACTACTTCACTGGCTGGAGCTTTTAGCATAACATTTTTTAGTATAAAATGTATTTTAAATCATAGGCACTGCCTGTGGGGCTTTGGCTGTCAAAGTTAAAATAATATTGTTAGAAATATTTTTCTCATTTGAGCTGTGATTTTTTTGGCTTGGCATGAATTGGATTAGCCATATAGAGGCTGGAGTTGTCTCAGTAGTAAAAGCATTGATGTGTTAATCGTAGGAGGAAAGTGGATTTGTGGAATCTTGTGAGCAATAGTGATGTTTTCCAATAAAATTGTCACTTGTAAGTAAAAGTCATAATTCATAATTGGATATGTGAGGGAGGTGAGCACTTAGAAGCTCTAGGGATGGAGAGAAGATGATAGAGAGTGAGAAAGTAGATATATATTTTTAGTAAGAATCAGACCTCATCTTTCTTGAGGGGTTATAGAAATTGTGGAAGGTGTGCGTATAAGTGCATCCTACATGTTCGTTACTTTCACTTTACTTTGCCGTGTGGAGTGAGAGGAATTACGGTGCTATAGGCTCTGGCTACTTATCTTCATGGCCTTTGCTGTCGCTCTAGCCGTCAACTCAACAGATCCATTTCACTTGAGCAAAAGATTTATCGTCATCAGATCATCCGGATCGTTTCCGTTGCAACAGAGAAGGCTTTTTCTATAAGGTTTTGTCAATCTTTTACCCTGACGAATGCCTGCCGATTTTTTTCTCACCACCGAGCCTTTTTCACTTTTTCACCCCATCCTTCGTCTGACTCTTAATTGTTGTTGGTGTTAGCAGAACAATTGTATTGGGGACTTGTTTCAATTACAAGCTTCTGCGTAGGTGTATTTATTTTCTGGGAGATAAATTGTTTTTAAAGGAATCCTGTGTATGGGTATGACCTATTTTTAGGGCTGATAGAAAATTTTTCACTAGCAATATCTGTGACTTGTGAATGCTCAAGATTAGGGAGAGTAGTGATGGAAATATAGAGGAATACCTGTGTATGGTATAGATTGGTATGGGTTTATAAATTGTGTGTACGGGGAGGTCTATAGTGAATTCGGGAATTTTCCCTTTGAAATGACAATAGGTGAAATGTCTGTTGCAGGGGAAATTTTTCCGATTTCGAATGGAAAAGTAAGGCAGGCTGTCAATAATGAAGGGAAAGGTGTTGTTGATGGAAACAAGGTGGTCATGTCATGTGTGATGTACTTTAGGGATTCTCACACAGAGCCTCTTTCTTTTTTGACACTTTTCTCTCTCTCTCTCTCTCGTTGGGAAAGAAAGGTAAGGATATAGCATCCCTGTCCGGCTGTGACACGTTTCTGTGTCATGTATACACGTAGCGATTGGTGGACGCTATTGATTTTTGGGGACAGACTCAAATCTCCTGCTGTGCCCGGAAGCCATGCTCAAATCCACTTTTACCATTAACTCTTTGTTTGGCATTTTCACAATCTTCTCAGTTCTCACACTTTTCTATTGACTCTATCTCTGTCTCTCTCTCTCTCACACACACACACACACTGTCTCTCTCTCTGTCCTTGGCGGCTCTCTTTTTCCTCGAGAAAAATTCCAAACTAAACCTCTATCAAGTTATTACCAATGAAAATATCCATAACCCGTTTTGTGGTTGGTTTAGCATGTTCTCCCTAATCTGTAAAATATTTTCTGACTTCCCCCCCCCCAAGAAATCTTAACCATAGGCTAAATTTTATATGCAAAATGCATGGTAGTTGTAGATCAGTATCGCATATTTCCATGCAAATCAGTATACTGCCTGGAGAAGATGAAAGGATACGTTTAGAATTCAACCGTATAAACTTTAAGGGGGAAAGGGTTTGATAATATCTTTATTTTTACGGTTTTCCCTGGAATTTCTCGGGGATAAAGATAAGGATTTTTGGTTACCATTTCAACAGATGAACTTACTCCAATGATCTTTATGCATTGCTATATAGCCTCTTTGTCCAATTCTTGTCTAAGAAACTGCTTTTTACATGGAGAAGTTAGAAATAAAGGATTTTGTGAAACAAGTTTCTTCTTGGATATTAGAAATGTATCTGTGTAGGAACTCAAATGAAAGGTTTTTCGAGTGTTGCAGGTATAGGAATTGTATCGTTTCTCCATTAGCTCAGTATAGAGATGACCAAGTTAAAGCTGTATAGCCGCTGCTGTAGAAAAGGAGAGCAAACGAATTTCTAAGTACGTGAAGATATTGCTGAGGGTTGCACATTAGCAGGAAGAGAGCGAGAGATGTGAAATGCATAGTATTCTACGTATGTATATATAATAGGTAAAATGACTGCATTACTCTATACACGTGAACATCTCTCCCAGCTCTAGTTCTCCCACTCTCTGACCAAGAGACCATTTTAGATGACAGGGAAAGGGACTTGACTAGCCTCAGGAGGAGTTAATCGGATGAACCGAGAAAATGGAAATGGATCTCTTGTTGAGTCACAGTGAGTGTGTGTGTGTGTGTACGTCTTTCCCACTGTGGTGGTCTTCTCCCATATATAGAAGGCTGCTGAGCTACATGCCGGGAAAAGTTTCACATCCTACATACGTGTAAACTTGTTAGTCCTGTTTTAGTTTGGATCACATGCGAGCCAGTATTTTCTCCCGTTCATTCCCTCAATATATAGAGGGATTCAGTGTCTAAAATGGAATCTCATTTCCATTTCCACCGACGTATTAAAAGACAAAGAAGGCCTTGTAATGTAACCAGGAGCATAGTATAGTAGGACATAAAGTTCGACCCTTTTCCTCAACTTGTGGCACTGCTCCATAGGCAAAAAACCTTGCTACAGAGCTCTTTAATACTCATAGGGAGAAAAAGTTTTTCATGCATATTAAAAGTATCTCCAGTTTTCCCTCACATTGGCTCCGATTCAAGATACATAGAAATGAAGAAATTTTCCTTGGTTTTTAATGCCATTTACTCCTCAACTCCGTGCAAGCATTACAAATGCAAGTTCTTTTCCTTCCAAATGAAATGAGTTTTTTTTGCTCACTTAATCTTTTTATATGTGCTATCTCACATGTGCATGGATATGCATGTATAGAAACAAAGTATAGGATTGGATTGGGGTGTTATTGCAAAGGTGAGGATATTTTTTTCTCTGGTGGATTTCACGCGAATTATGTGTAGGTTTGTGCATATGGTAGTGCGTATTTTTTTAAGGTAGAAAGGAATGGCTTGAGTACTAATAGCTACTGCCATATAGTATGTAACATGTTTTGAGCTGATGTAACTAGACGGGAGCGGTGTGGTGATGAGATTTAAGTAAGTTTTACGATGAGATGAGATTGAGTCGTTCCAACTTGTTTACTTGCTTGTTTGTATAAAGGTCCAAGGTACTAACCCATACGCCGGAAATAGAATGTGGGAGTGAGATTTTTTCTTCTCGAAAAGTTTGTTCCTATAGAGTAAAAAGAGGAAACCAAAGTTTATTTACGAAAAAACTGGATCCTAGCTAGGGTTTTGTATATGTAAGGTTAAAGATGGAAATTGAATGTATGCAAGGTGTATATGTGTCTAGAGATGAAGGGAAATAGTTAAAATGTTTTAATACTTATTTTATGTACCCTTGAAAAATTCAACTGAGGGGTTGTACATTAAGAGAGCGTGGGTGATGGAAAGTGTTTTTTTTTCTCTAATAGAAAAAAAACTAGGACCCACGAGCTATATGCACAAAGCTACACCACATGCACAATAGTATCCATGGAAGCAGGCGGCATGCATACAATGATTACTATGTGTGATGGAGGGACGGGTAAAATAGACTGCGGAATGAAGAAAGGGTTGGAAATCAATGTAAAAAACTATCTCTTAACCTTTATTGGTCACTCTGTGAAAAGAGAGAAAAAAAGGGGAAATCGCCAGTTATCCCTTGGGATTTAGTCGGAAGAAAATGAATAGCACCTTGTTCTCTTTATATAAATTAAATTGAATTCTCTCCTCCATATGGTTTCAGTAGTACCTGACTCTTACTAACCGCGGCTTCTCACTCTTCTCCTTTCCTCTTTTCTATTTCTCTGTCTCTCTCTCTCTCTCTTTACACTCACACACACATACACACATGGTTGGTGTTAGTTTGGACAGACCACTGCTATTCTTGATTGCTACCTTTTCTCTCTCCGTCACTCCCCGGCTTTTCTCATGCTTTAACTTGCCCCTGGTCATATGTGAGTGCACGTCGGGGTGGACGCCTGACTATGAATTACAGGGAAAACGCTTAAATGTCGGAAATGGGCAAGGGATTACCTCTTTTCTACCACCATCGACGACTATATTTTTCCTAACTTATACTCACTTAGAAAAGTGTTTCACCCGAACTTTCCTCCCTCAAAAATCTGATACAAATACCCAATTCTATATATCCTCATCTCTCCTAAATATTCACCTGTATTCAAGACTTGAACATTGTAATATAAAATCCTTTGCAATTTCTCCCATTGACAATGCATATGAGCTAGAAAACAAGGCGTATGGATGGAAGTTACAAGGATTTCCTTGGATATTCAACATTACTATACAAGGGACATAAACATGTAATTTGCATGATAAAGAGTGTACAGCAAAAGGGATTGGAAGCTTGGATGATTTACACAGTTGTGCCATAAAATAACCATTCATCTTGAGTGACGGCGCTTTTACGTGTATTGTAATGAGAATATTAGAAGACAAGTGGGAATAATTTATATAGATTAAATGCTCCATTTTCAGCATTTCAGCAGTGGCTAGTGCATGAAAGCTGACGTAGAGCAGTTAGTTCGATTTTAGTATATATAAGTTGGGAGTCTGGATCACATTGATGCAACTCCCTCGCAAAAGTACCCTTTTATATATTATTTTATACATAGCCCTGTCCAAGCAAAGGGTATTGGAGAGAGAGAGAGGAAAGAGAGAGATAGGCAATAATATAAAATTGGAATACAGAGTATTGAATGGTCCAATGGTTGTTTGATGTTTCAAGTGTCCGGAGAAAGCGATTCTTGTAAGATGGATAGTGGCAAGTGGTGAGTATGTGTCTCACAGTATGAGCATGTATCTGTCTATGTGTGTGTGTGTGGGGTAAGGAGAGGACGCTGCTGAACTCATACAAAACTCTCCCTATAATTCTCCTCACGTTTTGTAATGCAAGGGAATATATTTCAGAGATGTATTTTAATCGATGTATTTTACATGCATCTTGCATAAAATGGTCAAAGCGCGGCCCAGAAGTGACCATCCATGTCCATACTTGGAATACTAATGGGCATTCAGTGAGAGAGAGAGAGAGAGAGGATGAGTTGCGGGCAAAGGCCACTATGCAATGCCAATGTGATCTTCTTGTTTTTCTTCTATTCCTATTTTTTTTTCTTCCTCAAACTTTTCAACTGCATCTTCTTCTTCTTCCTTCTTTCCACGATTAGTCCTCTGTCTTGTTCACATCTTCAAGGGTTTTCTTCTTGCCAGCATGTGCCTAGAAAGTCAGAAAGAATTACAAGAACCATGTACCTAAGTACGTCAATATTTCATTCTACTCATTTATTACCTCCAATTATATAGCTGTCCACTTAATTATTATTAAATTTTAACAAGCTTTACTCCTTTGTTTTTCACACCTGCTCCAAAATTCCTAAATATATCTTCATTACCTTAATATGTAAATTGATCACTTATTAGCGATATCCTTACTCCTCTTCAAGGCGGTTTTAAGAGACTGGCGTATTTTCAATAGACGCCCATATTCTTGGTAACAACACATCGATTGCGTATGTGTTATGTGTATAGCCTGCGCTTCTTTTTTTTAAATTAACATATTACACCGAATTACATATTACTAGCTATAGCAGTGTTTTTTAGCTAGCCGTAAAAAGATTGATCTTTAGAATCTATGACGAAGTATTCTTACGATTCCCCACAACTGATTTCATAGCTGCACCAAATACTTTAACGGTTACGAGGGCAGTGAGTGGTAAGCTTGTGTATAGAGTTGTAGGACAGACGGGAAAAATAAATATTTTTTTCAAAACTTTGGAGTGAATTACGGTTTATTACAAATACCGGGTAACATGGCTTCGGTATTACAGCCAGTAGTAGATAATTCCGAGGTGGTCCTGAACCCTGATATTTCCAATAATGAATATTTAGTAATATTTTTCTTAACGGATTCAAATGTAGATAACGGACTCAACGGGGACCTTCTTAGTGAGGACGAACGTTCCGGAAGTGAGCTGGGTGATGATGGAGACTCAATGGACTCGGATAAAGGTGGAGTTCTCAATCTATCCAATGACCGTCTTCACAACAATAACAACTCATCCTCTCATCATCCATCCAAAAATGGCAATGTCAATTCACAGTCAAATGGGCATGGACAATTGGGATCATCCCCCGCGCTTACACCGACCGCTGCTTCCGTTCAAGCTGCCCTTGCAGCTATTCAAGCAGGACAACTGTCATTGAATCAGGTAAGATTTGAAATCCAACCCAGTTAGTTGAGTCAGTGATTGGTTGAGTGATAGTGAGTCTGTAGTTTTTGGAACAATGAGACTGTGTTCGATGATGTGCCGGTGAATGACTGAGGATTTGTGAAGTTTATAAAAGAATAGTATTCAAATTTATTATGCATGAATATTAATTAAGAGAGGTTGTGACAAAATAAGGAATAATTTGCTAATATAGGAGTAGAAAAAGTTTGTAGTCAAATATGATGTTGAAGGAGAGATGTGTAGATGATTTAGAGACTTTTGGGATACCAAGGGTATATTGAATTATGAGGTCGTATCCATATACAAATAAGATTATGGTAATTTTAGTGAGAAATCTGTAGAAATTCACTTAGATGGGCGAAATCCGTTGTGGCATTTCTTTAGAGAGGGTCATTTGGAGTAACAAATGCAGAGAGAGAGAGAGCTTTTCATTCGATGATGATTATTTTTGTGGGAATGTGAACTGTTCTTAAGAATTAGCTGAGAGAGGGATGAGAAATATGGTAATTTTGGTGGAAATTGGAAATGCCGAAGTTGGGGAACTGAGTTTGGTAGAGACTGACAATGGACCTGATTATACGTTTTTAGTATGCGAGAGTTTAAGGATGTTTGACGATTTGGTATTCGATTCAAGTCTTTTATTTGATAAAGTTGCTGTAGAGATAAAATTAAAGGGAACAACAGGGAGTCTTGTGGAAATTTGCATGGAATGTAAAAATAAGATGGATCTGTCTCTCTCCCTCTCTTTTGGCTACAAAGTTTTTATGTATGTTAAATGAAAAGGTGACTCTGAGAGTTTAAGAGAAAATTCCCTGGGGTAAGTCTCTCGTTCCTACCCGGCTATCCAATCGCAATGAGTATGTATCCCAAAGGTGGATGAAGTTCAATGGGATTTTATGAACAGGAACAACATCGGCAGTAGAATGAATGTTTCTAGGGGTTGTTTCTTTACAAATGTATTATATATACTATGTTAGTTAGATATGTATGGTTGAAATAAATGGGATTGATAGTAAAATGAATTTTTCGTGATGTAATTGACAGCTGATGAGTCTAAGTGCGTCGAGTCAACAGTTGTATCTGCAGAATCAGTTCGCATCCACAGCGTCCCTGGGAAGTCAAGAGTTACAGGTGGGTGAGCTTTTTACTTGGATATTTACGTTCAACATGAGTTAGAAATGAGTACTTATTTTGATTAATTTGTTAATTGAGCGTAGCAGGGGATTTTCGGTGGGTTTTTTCGTATCGTCGATACTGTGTCAATGGACCTGATTTAGTTAGTGATATTTTTGTGGAGTAATTTTGTAAATGATTTTTGTATTTGTTTGATTATGCTCAACATAAATTTGCTTAGGATTTATCATTTGCAACTCATATATCAAGGAGGAATATTTTAAGAGAGGAATATTTAAGAGGAATAATTATTTTTAATAAATAAATGAGCGAGGTTATTGTGAGAGAGAGTGTCGATGATGAAACTATATTTTGCATAATTTGAGGTAATTATGTGGCATAATGATTGTTTTATGATCTTTACTAAATGATTTTTTGTAGTTGTTAATATTTTAATTAAGAAAAATATTATGTGTGGGATTACTCATCTGACATTTATGTTCAATTTGCAGGCTCTACAGCAACACCTACAACAACAGCATCAAACAATACAACAAACGTTACAACAGTTAATCATGTTTGGACAGACGGCTGGAAGTGGTGCCCCGGCAACTTTACCACCTCAGGCACAATTTTACTTACAGAATCAAGTAAGTTTTGATTTTAAATATTTATCACTTATGGATGTACCTGAGGAAGTTGCGTCCGTGTGCATAGTGAAGAGTGTGGAACGTGTTGTGCATTGTATGTATGACATGGGGTTGTTAGTGGGACATGAGATTGGTGGTTGTGATAAAATTATGAGTAATGTAGTTAGGAGTTTAATGTAATTCAAGACATGTGTTGGTTGTAGTTGACTTGACTCCTTGTACTGTTTTGCATAGTACTTGATATTCAGGATGTAAATTTATAGCTCCTTGTTTTGTTTCTCGAACATTTTTTTGGGTGTGGGTTTTCTTGGGACTTTCGAAGGGATTTTTCGCAATTTACAGACGATGAATGCAGAGTTTTGATTAATTATTATTTGCAAGCAAGAATTTTGTAATATTGACATGCATGCATGGATGGATGTGTTGCTTGTGTAATTAGTCATTTAGAAAAATTTATTTTAAGGTTTGGTTCTTTATTCATGGGTAGGTCGAATTTTTCTAAGTTATTTGTTATATTCACTGATCGGATTTATTAATGATCTTTGTTTCCAGGCGGCACAGGTTGCACAGACGCTTCAACAACAGCTACAAAAAAGCCAGAATGTTCAGCAGCAGCAGCATCATGGCCATGGTCATGGGCACCATAATCACGGGCATGGTCATGGGCTCGGACATAGTGGTCATGGTGGGCATGGTCATACTCCAGGTCATGGAGTTCAGAATACTAACCAGTCGCAGCTACAATCACATACTAATGTGTCGCCCTCACCTACTTCCCCACCACAAACACATGTGACGCATCATATCAAGTCGTCGAATACGGCGAGACTCATCGTGGAGCCTACCGTGGATGATACGACGGATCTAGAGGAGCTGGAACAGTTTGCCAAAACTTTCAAGCAAAGACGCATCAAATTAGGTTTGGAAATTGTTTCGTATTATGCTTTCGTCACAATAGTTATCATTTATGTGTATATAGTATGTGCGTTGCAAAAAAAGATTTGAATGGGCACAAAAGAGTCTGGTTTTGCTTTCCCTTAGTTATTTTGTAACGTTGAGGCATAAGAAGAACAATGTGATCAAAGGAATAGTTCAGCTAAAAGAGGGATTTTCTATACCGCTGGTTGTATTCTTGGTTTCAAAATAATCGGAAGGAAAGAAAGTTAAAGATTGCGTTTGAAGTTCGAGTCAGTGAGTCAATGAATGAAGTTAAATTTTCAAAGGATAGGGTAGTGTTTTCATCACTTTGGGATTGCACTTAGGAATATTGCTTTACTTTCCCAGATATTGGCTATAACATTGTCTCAGTGGTAGATTTCCGAAGTAACATGAAGAGCTGTAGTAAAAGTACCAATAAGAGGGCATGGTGAGACGAAACGAGCCCGAGTATTGTTACAAAACGCTAAACGTAAAATGTAAGTATGGTATCAGGATTGACTACGGGAATGCTTGCGGTGACTCTCTAGTGTACCCATTTGAGTATCAGCTCCCAGCTCAATTGCTGTGTTTTGCAAGCACTTGGACATATGTGTGTACATGGGTTGTTTTGTGTGCACTCTCATGACTGCCACTGTCGGTCTGGAGTGGGTGTTTGGAATTGTTGTTGACAAAATATGGGTCCATTTGCAGGGTTCACACAAGGAGATGTGGGTCTAGCAATGGGTAAATTGTACGGGAATGACTTCTCCCAAACGACTATTTCTCGGTTTGAAGCACTGAACTTATCCTTCAAGAATATGTGTAAACTGAAACCTCTTCTACAAAAATGGCTCGAAGATGCTGACAACTCATTGAACAATCCGAGTTCCCTATCAAATCCTCATACCACACCTGAAGCCATTGGTAGACGTCGGAAGAAGCGGACCTCCATTGAAACTTCAGTTCGTGTAGCCCTCGAACGATCTTTCCTGCAAAATCCTAAACCTACCTCAGAAGAAATTACAGTCCTAGCTGAAAATTTGAGTATGGAGAAGGAAGTCGTTCGAGTTTGGTTCTGCAATCGGTAAATATTTTGTTTGCGCTTTATTTCATTATAATCCTCTTAGTTGACGTTTACTACTTCCTTCCGCTATCATATCTCATGGATATTTTCTGTCTTCCTTGCTCTTCTTCTTAAATTTATTATTTACTCGTTCTTATTGCATTTCAAACAACTCTTCTAACGTATAAAGATTTACTTGTATTGCATTAGTAGTTTAGATTTTTCTCTTTCTATTGAAAACTACTCTATGTAAAAAAAACTTTAGTCTTTTATAACAATAAAGTGAGATTACATTCCGGTTTGTTTCCTCTCTGGAGCAGGCGACAAAAGGAGAAACGGATTAACCCGCCCAGTGCAGCGATGGGCAGTCCTCCACTTTGTAGTCCAACGGGGCATACGCCGAATCCTCATCATCCACACCACCAGCAACATTCACATTTATTCGGTACTCCGCATGGAATGTCCTTAAACTCGCCTAGTGGTCCCTTGTCACTTGTCACCAGCTTCTCATCGTCGTCACCTCAAACTCCTCCCTCCTCCACATCATCCCATACAACCCTTATTAAAAACGAATAATTTTTACCACCTTTAACCTTTAGGTTTTTAGCTTCACGCTGATTATTAAAGTTAGTAGTAGGAAGTAGTTGTAGTTTTAGTATTTATACTATTATTGTTATTAATATTAAATAACTATTTCGTTAAGCCCCACCATAAACTTTACCTACATAAATACATAAACATGACAACATATACAGAGAATGTACCCATTTTTGAGTAATCGCGTCATGCATAATATATATGTATAGTAAGTAGTAACTTTTCAAGGTGACATTAATTTGCGAATATTAATGAATACCTTCTAAAAGGCGTTTTACCTGTATCCCAATTTATCTAAGTGTAAATATTATTATAGACTAAACACATACCATACCTAGTTGTAACAATCGAGTGACTATACATATATTATATATACACGTAATATACTATACATATGCTATATATTGGAAAGGTTGATTAAACTGTAGATTTACTTATACAAAATACAGTTTTCCAAGCGTCAATACACAATATTACACGTGGCAGGAAGAATTTAAGATAATTATTATAATGTTGTAATAAATATAACATTTTCTGTACGTTCTAAACCAGTGACGTGGTATGGTCTCTATTTAAAAGTATATATATATTTACAAACATAGAACAGTTGGATGAAAGGGCAAAATATCTGTAAGGCAAGAATATGTACAACATATGTATTTGTGACTCGTCTTGTGTCCTGTCAATTGAGTGAGGTAATAATATCTTCTCCGAGTAAATATACTCACTTTTAGAGTACCGTCGTATTTATATAAATTCACTTCCAGAGTTGTGGCAACTTAACAAATTCCAAGTAATAATTGCTGTACATCAGTTGTTATTAGCAGAAATGTCAAAGGAAGAAACAGATAATCGGAATGCAGAAAAGTTTTATAAAATAGAAGTAATATGCTTTGAGAATTAAACCGGTAATTGATTATCAGTCAGTCGTCAGTCTACTTAAATAATATGCATATTACATACCATAGAAGATCCGGTGTAGGATATTGTGTAATAATTCTATTTTCGTATTTTATTTTCGGAGTGTTTATATTTATACTGTTAACCTGTGGAAAATAGCATTTTTGTATCTTTAATATCTTGTCTCTGAAAATTCTGGTCCCGGCCTCGATCCTTTATCAGTTAAATACTTAGTCCGCGTAGGTTTTCCAAATATGCAGTCGTAGTTAGTAGACGTAATAGGGTCGTAGACGTTTTGTGGATCCCAGTGCAACTTTTCTACAAGTTTTAACATTTAAATATAGCTTTAAGAAAAAACAGTAAATATTGGCATTCCGGCAGACAAATTTTGATTTCTCTCGCTCATGGGTATTTGCCCCTGAGACGGATATGAATTGTCAACTATACATACATATATATGTTACTATAAATAATCAAAGGCAGCACAGACGAGTTGCAAATAACAAAGATTTTAGTAATTATTAATAATTAGTTGTGTCTGCGAAAAATGAGTAAATAATAAGATTAAGTACTTACGCATATTGAAAGGGAAGATATTTGCTACAGAGTAACAAAAATGATTGCAAATTTGAGACAAAGAAATATGCATGAGAAAAGCCCTTTGAATCAAATGTACAGAGAAATGAAAAGAAAGAATATAAGAGCGTGCTTTACGTATATAGAGAAGAGAGATAATACTTTATAAGAGGCGTAAGCACAAGTTCATTCATATGGATAAGTTTGAAAAAAAATATGGAAAATTGATCATTGAAATAGTTCCTATTGTATACTAATCACTCTTGTGAGTAATGATGTTTAATTTAGGGTATTTCTCATGGAATGTAAGTATTTAAGTACGACTTAGGTGTTGTAAATGTATTTAATTTGAACAATTGTCCGTGTAACTCGTGGTCCGTCTTTTGAAATTGTTTGTTCATAATTATTTTGAATGTGGTTTTAAAATAATAATAATATTTTGAATGCATGACACACATAAAAGTATTCGATCTCACTACATTTTACAATACTGTGAATATACTATATCTCTATATTCTACATAATAATAACTTACCAACATTTTCAAACATATTGTAGACACATATTCAGAAAACACACACTACGTAAGTAATATATACCATCGTGTAAAGCATAGTTTCATAACAACATGAGGTCAAGAACAACAAAATGTCTTGTTTTTCATTCATAAACAAAAATTTCTGTGTACGGTTCATAAGGAAAAGGTACGGGCAAATATTGGAACACACGTGTAATAATAATATGCAGAAAAAAGGTTTGTATATAATTATTTAATTTTAAGTGTCCCAAAATTTTAATAGGCTTTTAAAATGATAAAATACATAAAAATTGTAATAGGTTGTTGTGATGGACAACCCAGATGATTATCATAGCATTAATTTTAGAGTCCCGGTAATTATTATTTATCAATATTTTTGTTGCGTACTGGTTCCAAGTGTTTGTATGTCCTTCTCTCAGTGTCAGAGAAAATGATACTCACGACGAGATGTGAACTCTTCCGGCTGGACGTTTTATCATAACAAATTGCCCTATAAGCATTTTTCACAACTTTTTTTCTTTACTTGGTGCAGAATGTGAGTTTATCTATGTACATCGCATAAAATTTATTTCCATGAACATTCCAAAAACTAGGTGAATATTTTAAATTCAATTTACACCACCTTTGGTGGAATTTATTAAGTGATATTATACGACGATTACTGGATTTGCCGATTTCCAAATGACAGAACGAGCAACTGTGATATTTCTGCTAGGCAGTATGTAGTTTTGATAAATCTTGTGACCAGCCCAGTGCATGTGTACCATTTTAGACACGTTCGTATATCATGAATGCGGTCGACAATTCTCATTACATATCCTATAATGGTCACATGTATCATTTTAAAATAGTATTTTTTAGCATTCAAAACTACACTACATTGTTTACTTTCAATAGTGCTCGCGGTGAATTTGCAAGCTCTATAGAAGCATTATCGGTTCTTAAGGTTTAATTTTTCTTTGACTTTTCGTAATTTCCAAAATGACAATCAACTTTGGAGATTTCCACCTCCCGTAAAAATTCTCTTTTTTCTCCCCAAGAGTAGCGCCTACTGTTTCCAGTCTCTTACTATACCAAAACAAGTCGCAAAAATCTGTACTATAATCTCACCAGTTCTTCTTATTCTTAGCATAAAGAATAATAAAGTGTGTGTTTTAAATTCAGTTTTTAAAACTTCCTGGAAGAGTTCATAATGAAGGACATACGAATGTACAAAGGAACAAATGAAATTTATCATTCCAAGGAGGTGAATGATTGACTATGAGTACAATGATAATACCAACTGAATATACAATTAACACTTTCCATTATTTGTTATTCCCCGGTCCAAGACTGGCAGTCCGCTATAGTACTTATGGTACGCTATAGTACGGTTAAAATAATAAATCATAATCAGCTGAATTTTTCAACAACGCGTGAGTTTCTCATTTTATTTTCATACACTACTAATAATTATTATTATTCATCGTAGGTTGAACAACGTCATTGCGAATTATATGTGAATTACAGTGTAGAATGGCATTGATTTATTAGTATGTAAAGTTGTAGTATTTGATGGGAGCAATGGTGTATTGGGTAATTGAATATTGGCTAATGTATTATACAAAAAAGACAACCGATTCCTCTGGCAATATGTTTAACAAATATTAATTAAAGGTGGGTTACTGCACTTTGTACTTGAACACGTTTAAGTAAGATTAGTACTTTCATTCAATCACAACTACAAGCTTATGCTGCAGCATCAAAAAACTTCCAGCCGCCAATAATTTATTTATTGTTAGTACTTATCAATTTCTTGCCCGGACGCTTTTAAAATTTCCTCATACGAATAGCTTTGTTCTCGTTTTTTAAAATATAACTAACTAATCAGTAAGCATACGCAACTTTTTAATTTATATCCAAACTTAAAGCATTTCCCTAGAAGTTTATAGCTTGTCATGGGAACGACGCAGATAATTTAATCCACCCGCTTATGTAGCACCCAATGATAGAGGGCACCATGAACTACACATTACGTTTGCAGGAGGCTGCTAGCATGAGCGTTTCAATGCTATCTGATCGATCCCGATGATGAGGAGAGTCACAAGTTTGAGGAATTAATTTAATGCTATCCGATAATTTACGAGATACCTGTGCAAACTCTCTGTTTGTCTGAACGACCTTTTCTAATTTAGAAATTAACTCGTAGTCCGGCACGACCGTTGAGTGCCAATCGATCCCAAGAATTTTTCCCACCATGTTTCGGAGATTAAGGAGCTACAAAAGAAACATACTTGCTACAAACTGTTTTTATAAATGCATCAATTTAAGTGTTATTAAATATCAACATTACATTTACGATTCTGCAAAAAAAACAGAAATGTTGTTTTAAAATGATTTTTTCAGTTACCTGAGATTCTCTCCTTTGAGCCTCAAGCAAGTTTTTCTTGCACGCTTGCAATTCATTGCTGACTTGTTGGAATGCATGGTCGTTTAAATCCCTCTCTTGCATTGAATTGTCCCTGCATACTTTTACGGAATCCTTCAAAAAGTTGACTTTACGGTTGTATTTGATGCGAAGTAGCTCGAGGTCATTTACTCTTCGCTCTAATTCTTCGATTTTTCTAGCTCTTTCCAAAGCAATGATCTAAATGTTGTTTTAATTTGTAAATATAAATGAAACCTTCAAAAACGAAAGAAATTTTTAAAATATTCTTGCCTTATATTCTGCAGCATCAGCTAACTGGCTCCTAAGGTCTTTATTTGATATGCGGTTCTCTTGAACATCCAGCTCAAGTCTCTCAAGTTGTTTCATGAGTTTCTTAGCCCTTGAACATGCTTCGTCCCGCTCAAGTTCCAAGGTTGATCGGAGCTTCACACTCTCTTCCAAGACTAATATCTTTTTGCGAAGCATGTCAATATGCAAATCTTTCTTCTCCACCTGCTCCTTCAAAGTTCGTACTCTCCTTTGAAGCTGGTATACTGTTGCTGTCTGCACGTATCCAGGTCAATTTTTGTTAGCCCAGTAGACATTAGTATTTATATTTTGACAATGGACAATCACAGATGCACAAGACAAAAACAAAGCAAACACAACCAATTACCATGCAAACCCTTGAAAATTGGGTTATAAAATAAAAATCTGATACCAGATCAGCTGCAACCAAACGGTAACCATTGCCACATTTTCCAGATCTTACTTTATCCGCAAGTCTGTCCCCTTCAAGCTTAGCAAGTTGTTCGGCCCGAGCCAAAACAGCGTCCGTTTGCAAATCAAATCCCAACTCCTTTGAGACTTCGTCCAAACCCATGATACTCCCAAGTTGTTCCATGAATTGCATGAACTGTGTAAACATAGAAATAAAATTTACAATGAGAGTGGTCCCTTGAGTGCATCACCTTTAGGCATCAATTGTAAACTGAGTCTTGAATCATTTTCGAGACTTTCATTTTAGATTTTTTTTGAATGATTCTTTTAAATTCACGAGGATTTTGACGTAAGTTTATAGTCCGTTTTTAACGCTGCGTTGGTTTGAATGAGTTTCAATCAACAAGCATTCCATTCGATATTCTTATGAAAAGGGCTTAACAACCGAAAAACCTAACTTTATAATCTAAAATATTACCCGATTTTTGTCTTTCCGTATACCCTCAAGTAGAACTTCAACAGTCGTTAACTGAGATTCAGTTTCATTTAACCGTTTCCCCACGCAGACCTTTTCACTGATCAAGTCTTCGTACTTCCTTTTTGAGTCCGTCAAAAGTCTTTCCAACCGTTCGATGGTTTCTTGGAAGCGCCCTACCTTTTCCCGGAGTTGATCATTTGACTGGTGAAAGTGATACAAATGTTCGAAGATTTAAAGAAACGATAGTTTCCAGAGTAAAAATACTGACAAGCCAAGTCATTTTCATGTAATCTCTGAATCTTCGAATTTTGTTCAAAAATATGTTCGAACATCTCCCTGCCACAATAACCTTCCATATGCAAATCTCTTAAAAAATTTTTTAATTGCAGAAACTTCGTAATTTTACTTGAAATTGAAAACCCCAAAATTTAAATGGTACTCAATGTGGAGATATTGAAGTTTCATGAAATCACGAGACTTTTAATGTCAAAACCAACTTTTAAAAGATAAAATTTTCAGCTGTGAACTCCAAACATATAGCGCTCATTTAGTAAAAATTTTCTAATTACGTGTGTAA